>JAPTJF010000415.1:0-55821 GCA_029339195.1 Micractinium sp. NFX-FRZ | reverse complement strand
GTGCCGCCCAATGTGAAGAGAGGGGGGACAGGCCATACCCGTGCCAGGGGGATTCCTGACCGGGAGGCCTACCTGGGGGTGCGCTTGCAGGCGTTCCGGGCTACAGCTCTCGTGTCACGACCCTGCTTAGCACGCCTGCATGGCACGAGGAGGCAAGCAAGGGCGTCGGAGCTTTGGGAGCGTGTGGTGTGGTGGCGGGCGGTAGCGGCAAGTAGGGCGCTGGTAACGGCAGGTGACCCGCCGGGCAGACGGCCTCCACTGACATTGTCGACATCAGCCCCAACCTCTAAGCAGAGCCGTCAACGAGCACAGTGCGAAATCAGACCGGGCAGCATGGACAGTGGCGGCTCTGTCACTGGCAGCGCTGCTTGTCGGCAAAACATGGCTCCGTGAGGGCCTGCCGGGCAAGTGGCGGCGTGCCTGCGCCCGCCCGCCTGGCGCTGCTCATGCGACCTGCTGCCCCCCTGCCCAGCCAAGCCTGCATCCGCTGCCCTGTACGATTCAGAATCTACGCAGCAGGGGCAACGTTGCCATGTCTGGTCAAAGGGCAGTTTGAAAAATGGGGCAGAACACCTGCACCCACACACCCACACCCACACACCTCTCTGCACCTCGCGCATACCCCTGCAGGCCTGGCGGCGGCAGCGGGCACCCACGTTCTGGTGGGGCTGGCTCTGGCGGCCGCAGCTGGACACCGGGGCTGTGGTCGCAGTGTGTACACGACGTTTCGAGAGCCGATTGTCATCGCCGGCACCTTGCACATGCAGGCCATCGTCAGGCTGCTGGGTGAGGGCGTGGCATGCTGTGCCATGCTGCGCACGCTGTGCCCTGCCGCCTGCGCCACGCGCACCGCTGCCTGTATGCCCCCAGTGCCTTGCCCTGCCACAGCACCCGCCCCCGTCTGCCCCCAACATACGCACTGGGTTTGAGCTGGGGCTGGGCCCGCAACCTTCAGCATCCTCACCACTGACAGCTGTCAGCGGGCTTGTGGGCGGAGGGACACAACTGGCTTTTCCTGCCCATCCCCTCTGGCCAAGGTGCTCACTTGAGTGCGCAGTGGCTCAAGCGCTTCTTGTTTGGGTCCTCCACACGGTGCCAGCGGAGCATCGCCAAGGCGCCATTTAATTCATGCCTCTGATGTGTCTCGGTCACCCCGTGGCACTCGTGTGTTTGCAGTGCTGCACGGGCGCTTCCACATGGCGGACCAGCACCAAGGGTCCCTGCTCATGCTGCTGCTGCTGCTCCTGACAAATGAGACGGTACGCGCTCGCGCATGCATGCCCTGCCTCCCCCGCTCTCTCCCAGCACCCAACCCGCCTCCTGCCCCCGCCCCCACAGCCGCACCGGCTCCTGCATGCATGTGGCGACGCACTGCACATGTGCACTGCGCAGTGCAGAGCGCCTGAGCACCCGCCCGCGTGCCCGCTCGCCTCCCCTGCCCCCTGCCCCGCCCTGCAGACGGTGCTGTGGGTGGTCAACTATGCCCTCACGGCCCACCTCCTGCTCCCCTCCCCCACCCTGCTCCTGTCCCTGGCCTCCCTCTCCTCTCTGCTCTACAACGAGCGCATGTGCCACCGGCTGCTGGAGGCGCCGGGCGTGGAGGCTCCCCTGGCAGAGCTGCACAGCACCCTGGGACTGCTGCAGTGAGCGCCCGCCTGCCGCGGCCCTGCCTATGTGCCCGCCTGCCTGCCGGCCCTGCCACGGCTATGCCCTGCCCTGCCCTGACCAGCCTGCTGTGGCCTGCCCTGAACTGAACTGCCTATCATGGCTTGCCCTGCCCTGCCCTGCCTGCCGTGGCTGCCTACCCTGCCTGCCCACCTGCACTACCGTCCCCCTGCCTGCCGGCCTGCTTGCCTGCCTGCGGTGGGGGGTGCCCGCATGTGCCCTCGCGTGGGCCGCCTGCCCCGCACGCCGCTGTGGATTTCCCGCCCACTGGGCTGGCCCACACTGGCCAGCCTGGCTAGCTTGGGGTCGCCCTCGACCGTGCCTTCATCCCCATCCGCATGCTCACTCCTGGCCTGCACTGCTGCTGTGCCCCCTCCACTGCATGCAGCAGCTTTGCCAGCTCCCCAGCCGCGGCGGGCGTTCTAAGTGCGGGAACGGTGGCCCCCATGCACCAGTGCATGGCTGTGAGCCGCTGCCTTGTGGTGGTGCTGGGCGGCGTGGCGCCGTTCTGTGTGCTGCGACGGCTGGACAGGAGCGTGCGCAGGCGGTACGGCCGCCCGCAGCCGCCACCGCTGGCTGGCGAGGCAGAGCTTCACCGACTGCTGCCGCCACCCCGGGGCTCCGGCCTGCTCAACTTCTACGTGCTGTCGTCACTCGTGTGGCTTATGTCGGCGACCCTGCCAATGCGGCTGCCGCGCCTGTAGCTACCCTTGTGACTCCATGTGACGCTGCCCGCCCGCGTGCTGCCCTGCACGGCACGGTGCATTGCACACACGACAGCAGTCCCTCACAGCGGCGCACCTCGCAAAGCTATCATCATAAATCTGTTCATCCTACTGCGCCCTCTTTTTTCCAGTCATGCCTTCCGTCTACAAGCCACCCTTGATGCCCACCGTACCTGCACCCTACCTCACACAATCGCCACACCCCAACTGCCCGCCAATAACCGCTTGGCCCAAGCCACCTGGTGCGCCAGTGTTTGACACCAGAAGAAGGTGAACCATACTATCTTTTCATCTGCCCCTTCTAACCTGTCCCATTCAAGCACAGTACCCAGAGCTCTCCAGCACACACCATACCAACACATGCACATCGCTACCCCGGGCCAACCCGCCATCATTCCCTGACTTCCCTTTCTGTCTGTTTCAATGCTCACAAACGGTTTCAATCCTCACCCACATGAATCCTGCTGGCTCTGTGGAACCCGAAAGTATCCAGTTGTTGATAAAAAGCGACGCTCTGCTGCGTTCTGCCGCACGTCTTGCTGCCTTACTACCAAGCCAACCGCGCCCTCCTCGCGCGTCAAAATCCTCGGACTCAACCTGTTTCTCTGCCCTTAATGAGTTCATGCTAGTGCTGTGGATTCAAATTGATTTGAATGATGCTATGATGCTGCCACCAAATGGGCAAATTTGACATGTGGTACTGCAGCTTGGCGCTTCAGTGGCAGCTGTAGGCCGAGCTGGCGATGGAGCTGGCACGGAGGTGGCTGAAAGTCCCACGCGTTGCTGCTCCGACACGCCGTGCGCTCGCTTGCGCCCGCATCTGCTGCACAACCAAGAGAACTAGCAGCTTCCATGAGCAGCTTCCACACGCAGAGAATGAAGGCGACCGTGTTTGTGCTCGCCGCTTCCTGGGCGCTTGTCGCGGTGAGCCTAGGGACATTGACGGGCTGCATTTCTCTTTCAGGAATGCCGCCGCAGGAGTGCTGCGGGTCCGCTGGCTGGGAGACGTGTAGCTTGCCGGCTCAGTCAGCGTCCGCCGGACTACTTGTTGCTTGCAGGCAGGCGGCCATCATGAAGGAGTGTCGGGGCCCGCCAGGCAAGGCCGCCTTAGCAGCTGCGCTTGAAGCTTGAGCGGCAGCGGCAGCTGGCGGCGTGCCGCCGCCTCTCTGTGGCGGCTCTGTGGCGCAAGCATGGATGCCACTGTCACACTTCTGACTTCCTCTGCTGCCCGTCTGGCATGCAGCCGCCGGCAACTCATCCGCACGTTACCCATTGCCCCAGCCCCCACCATTTGCACGCTGCCTTGCGGCGTGCCGGTGGACGTCCCGCCTGTCTGCCCCCCGGGCTGGGAGGCAAGCGGCACCGACGCTGCCGGGACCACACTGTAAGACCCATTCTGGCTGCCTTCAGGGGGGTGCTTTGTCTTGCTGGCGGCTGCACTGCTCCACCGCCCTGCACCTTGGCAGTACGTCTGGCAGCGTCTGGCCGGCCTGCCCCGCTTCCTCCCTCCCCCTACACTCCCCTCCCCCTTCCTCCTCTGCCCGCCACGCCTCCCCTCAGCTGCCTGGGCCCGTGCAAGCCCGGGTGGCAGCTCTCCACTGACGGCCAGCTCTGCCTGCCCACGCCCCTGGCCTGCCCCGCCGGGTACCAGGCGACTGGCGGGGACGGCAGCGGCAGCGGCATTGTGTGCGAAGGGTGAGCGAGCTTGCGAGTGCAGGGTTCCGAGAGGCTGGCAGCTGACAGTGAGCGCCCAGCCTGGCTTTGAGCCATGCCTCAGCTGAAAATTGCTGCGGACACAAGCTCTCGGAGTTACCCTGCTGTGGCGGGTCCACAGCTGGCTCAGCAATGTGGGCCTGCAGCTGCCTGCCAGCCACGTTTCCGGCATCGCAACCCACGCACCCCCGCCAGTCCCGGTTCCTGCTGCTCCCTCCCCCGGGCAGGTGCCCACCCAGGCACCTGCTGGTGGCAGGAAAGGGGGTCGTGAGGCCGGGATGCTACCGGATCTGCCCCACCCGCCCACCCGCAGACTCTTACGACACACCGAACCCGGTGAGGGCGCAGCCTGCAAGTGACTCAGGCTGAGCTGGCAGTGTCGAGCCAGGTGGCGTCACCGCCACCTGGCGTGCTCTGGCCCGGTCCGCATTGCTCTGGGTGCGCCAACCCACCCTGGCAGCTGCTCTCTCTCCCCAGCCGCGCACCTGTGAATTTCACCTGTGAAGCGGCCTGCCAGCAGCCGCCCTGCTAGCGCCCCTTTGCGCCCTCCCACCCCTCCTCGCCCCGACGTCTTACACTGGCGCTCCTCTCATTCCTGCGCTGCAGGTCTGCTGCCCCAAGTGCAAGAGAGGCTTCCAGCCCGGCACCAGTCCCACCATCTGTGAGAGCACACTGAGCATCCAAGTCTTCACCTACCGCCGCCGCTGCGTGGCACGGCCCTTTGCCCCGGCCAGGGTGGTGGTCCAGCCCACTGCCCGCCCACAGAGGGCCGCCACCTGCTTGGATGGTGGGTGGATGGGTGCCTGGATGTGTGGGAGGGGCGTGCTCCTTGTGTTGGCTCAGCCGGGTGCCACCGATCGGCTGGCTGGCAGGAAGGCTTGCAGCCCTGGGGCACAGGCACTCGCTGCCCAGCACACGGGTGCCCCACATGTGAGAGTCGGTGCACATTCACTCACTCGCACTCTGCCTTGACAGCATGTACTCGCTCACCACTGACCCACGGCGTGCCTTGGCATCAAGTGCAGGGGCGGTGACTGTGGCGTCCGGTGGCAGCACATCGTGCAAGAAGTGCTCCACTGGAGTGGCCTACTGGGCAACCGACGGCAAGGGCACACGATCGGTGAGTGGTGCTCCTCCTGCAGGCCTGGTAGCGTGAATTACAACAAGATCGGGGAGTTGTGTTCTTCCTGCAGGCCTGCTCCTCCTCGTAGCAGGCGCTCACTGCAGGCGGGCAACCAATTTCAACGACTGCCACCCACTGTTGCAGCGTCCTGCGGGTGCCACGCTGAAAGCGGCATGCAAGCTCCTGTGCTGTGCTTGTGCCCCCACGCCTGCCCTGCAGCTGAGGTGCAAGTGCGGCACCGCCGCCGACTGCCCACCCGGCTACGAGTATTGCGAACCATACTGCTGGTCAGTGCGGCTACTCGCCTTTGCCTACCCGCAGTGTCGTGTCCCACCCTGCCACATGTTTGAGCTCCTGCACTGCACTGCCTGGCGCCCGCTGCTCTTTGCATCACCCCCCGCCTCAGCGCTGCCCTTTCCAGACACACACTCGCACGGCGCCGCGCTGTGTCGCTGTGCACTCGCTGCACCACTGACGCCGGCAGCAGGGGCACCGTGCACGTGCTGGGCCGGTAGCATTGCACCCACCACAACGCCAACACAAGGGACACACAAACCACCTGCCTGTGCAGGGACGCCAACAGCAAGGGCATCCTGCAGGTGCTGGGCCCGCTGAACAACAACTACTTCTGCTCCTCCTTCCTGGAAGCCATCTCGGACGCATGCAGGGCGGTGTGCCCCCAGAGGCCGGTGCGCCCAATCGACCCGATAGAGCCGCTGCCTGTGGGCCGCAAGCAGGGAGGGGTGTAGCAGCTTGCTACCCTGGCGCTGACGGCGTGATGCTGAGAAGGGTGGTCTCCTGCCGCCGAGACAGCCGCAGTGGTTGGTTCCTGCAGAGCTTGCACCCCCCTGCCAGCCAGCCATTTGATGCCTGCCCTTACCCTTGCCTCCCCATGCCGCGCCTGCCTTTCTCAGGGACTGAGCGCGCCCCAGCCCCCCATGCATGCGCCCCCTGTGTAAAGCCGGTCATCTGTGTCTGCAGCATTACAGGGAATTGAGCACAACTGGTCCCACCCGCCCGCCAGCTGCCTGCCTGCCCAGAGGGGCGACAGCACAGCCAGGCGGGCCACGCCACAACTGCTGCCCTGGCACATGTGCTGAGAGCACAGCCGCAGCTGCCGGCGCAACAGCCGCCGCCCGCTTCGCACGCAAGTGGCTCTAGTACACTGCGCCAATTGCAGATGACATGCAGCACAGATGGCCCAGGTGGTCCTGGCAGTACCATGCCATATCACACTGCGTGTACCGCCTCAGTCCTTCTTGGCGTACCGCTTGAAGTCGGCCATGAAAGGGGCAAAGACGGCGGTGGCCCAGGCCATCAGGTTGTAGTCAACCACCTGCAAGAAGGGACGGGGAAGCAGGCAAACAAAGGGACGTTCAGGGTCCAGGGTTGTCCAGGTGGGAGAGCGGAGGCAGGGCGTGCAGGGCACGAGGAGCCCTAGGCAGCCGACCACACGCGCCTGGGCCATGAGCTGCCCCAGGCACTCGACCACACGTGCACAGTCACACCCTGCAGCATCTTGCCTCAGCGCAAAAGAGGAGCACCGACCTTCATGAGGAGGCGGAAGCAGATGGCGGTGGGCCCCACATCGCGCCACACCATGCGGCCGATGGAGGCAAACACTGCGGGGAGCCAGCGGAGGGACGGGGGCGGCATGAGGTGCAGGCAGGGCAGCCAATGCAGGTTGCTTGGGTGCGGGTGCAAGCGGCCCCAGACAAGCCGTGGAGCCCGGGCAATTGCTGCCATGTCAACCGCACGCCCACCACCTGTGTGCCTGACAGCTCGCTGCAATCCACCCCAGCACACCAACACTGTGCCCATGCACTGGCCCACCCTGCCCTGCGCCACGCAGCAGGGCTGTCAACGCTACACAGCCTTGCCCCGATAATCAAGTGACGATGAGAAACAGTGGGAAATGACAGATTTCAGCATGTACAACAACACACCGCCACCCACCCGTGTCTGGCAGCTCGTCGGGGCTCACGGCAAACTTCTTGAAGAACTCCATGGCATCCAGCTTGTGCGCCTGCGACACAACAACGGAATTAAACTGCATTTAACTGCATTTAACTGCATTAAAGCAACAGCACACACACACCAACACAAACAATCAAGCACGGAATCAGCAGCAAGCCTGAGTTGGGGCTTCATCACAATCAGCGGGGCTGGCGGAAGGCGGAGTGGGAGCAGGAAAAGTTTGCTAGTTGTTTTACACATGCCCTGGCCCCCCCCCCACCCACCTTGTCGTAGAAGCGAGTGGCCACGGGGGAGGGGTGGAAGACGAGCACGTCGATGCCGTAGGGCCGCACCTCGGCGGCCAGGGAGGCGCCAAAGGCTGCACGGAGCGGTGAAGGGTCACAACCACGGAGGGCAGGGGGTCAAGGGGTGGTGGGCAGGGCAGCAGGCGGGAGGGCTGCCTGGCGCCGCCTCCTGTATTCACACCTGACCTCGCCGCCCCCCGCCCCCCGCTGCCAGTAGGCCGGCTGCCCGGCGCCATGGCCTGACCTGGCTGGTAGGCCAGCAGTGCACAGCTGGTTACGAGGACTCACATGAGAGGAAGGACTTTGTGGATGCGTAGAGCACGCTGAAGGGGTTGGGGATCATGGCGGCGGCTGCCGGTGGGGCGGGGGAGCAGGCGAGGGCGGGCGGAGGGAGAGGGAGGAATGAGTGGGCATGAGATCGGGCCGCAGGGGTGGGGCAAGGTTGAGGCAGGCAGGCAGGCAGGCAGGCAGGCAGGAGCAGCAGCAGCAGCAGGAGCAGAGCAGTCGGGCGGGTGGGCGGCCACTGAGCCCGCCTGCATTGAGCCAGTGTAAAGGGCCCGCCAGAGCTCCTGCGGTGGCTGGCCCCCCCCAAATGCCCCCCCACCCCCCCCCCCCCACACACACACCCCTGGCACCTCACCCCTGGCACCTCACCCCCGCCTGACGCCACAGCCATTTCCCCGTCTCCCCCTGCCCACACCCGAGCTGGTGCGCTGAAGCAGACGGCCTCCAACCCCAAGACCGGGCCACCCACCCTACAACTCTAGACTCTCAACCCCCAAACCAATACACCCTGTACCCCCACCGCCCCTCGCCACCTGAGCTGGTGTAGACGAAGCAGCCTCGCAGCTTCTTGGCGCGCATGCGCCCCAGCAGCAGGTGCGTGATCTGCACAGCGCTCACAGCGTTGCACTCCAGGTTGGCCATCTGCTTGTCCGCGGGGCTGCACGCAGGAGAAACACAGAAGGGCAAACGGCAAGAACGTGAGCCACTTGCACATCCGCACAAAAGGCGGTGAGACATGCTCCGTTGCGCCTCCTCAGCTCTGCCTACAAGCCCTGCACACCCCCCATCAAGCCTCAGCCTCCTCCTGGCAGAGCCCTGGTAGCTACAAGCCAAGCCCTCTCTGGTAGCCACCGCCTCCCCCGCGCCGCCCCCTGCTCACCGGCCATCTGCACATGCTGCCCACGCCCATGACGGCCCCTCGGTCCGCCCCCCTCCGTGCCCCACACCGCCCACTCACACATCCGCAAAGAAGCCGGTGAGCACGTAGCCGGCGTTGCAGAAGACAACCTGCAGCACAAAAAAGCGTGCGCACACAGCCTGAGGGATTGCGCCAGCGCCCTCTGTGCTCAACCGCTGCATGCGCTTGCCTTGCCGCGCAGCAGGGGTGCAAGGCCCGCCAGACGGGCGCACGCTGACTCATTGCATGCACACCATTGGCTGCCTCTCTCCCAAGATCCGCCGCCATCAAAGCAAATGCTTCGTTAAATGCACAGTACTCGCCCGAAAGGCAACACAAGCGACTGTAAGCGCACCCACCTGCACATCAATGTCGGCGGTTGCCTTGGCGATGTCGTCCAGATAGGCGCCAGGCTGGCCCAGGTTGACGCCCACCTGGCCATGGGGTGGAGTGGGAAGGAGGGACAGTGATGGTGGGTGGGTGGGGCTGAGGCATGGGATGAGGTTGGTCAAGTGTGCAACAACTCCCACACCCTGGGCCGGGGGGGTGCCAGCTCCTGCAGCGGGTTAAGGAGCAGCAGCTGCACGCGTGCCCGTCCCGGCGTCGAGCACTGCTACCCCCCCTCCCCCACCACACCTCCTGGCAGCCTGCCCACCTTTCTGAAGGTGACGCGCGGGTAGCGCTCGCTCAGCTCCTTGTGTGTGCTGTCCAGCAGGGAGTCTCCCAGGGCTACCAGCACCACGTTCAGCCCCTGCCCCGCCAGCTTGGTGGCGATCGACTTGCCGATCCCTGCGAGGGGGGAAGGGGGTGGGGGGAGGGGTGGGGTGCAGGGCAGGGAGGGGCAGGAGGGTAAGTTAGGAGGGAGGGTGCAGGTCAAGGAGGGTGCAAGGTTTAGGAGGGGGTGGGCCGGGGATGGCGGCAGAGGCGAGGGACCAGGGAAGGAGTGCGTGGTAAAATTGGCAGTGGGTGGTGACTGCATGCAGTAATGAGAACAGCGGCTGGCACGAGGCCGCGGCCTGCCAGTGGAAGGGCAGGGCTCCGTGGGCGGGCTGCATGAGCACGCATGCACACATGCATGCACACGTGCATGCCATGTCGCGCACTTGCAGGCAGCAATAGGCAACCCGCCAGCATGCCACCGCACCCCTTGCCCCCGCCCCTCGCTGTACAGCCCCCCACCCACCGCTGCTGGCGCCGGTGACAAGAGCCCACTCTGCATTGTACGCCTTCTTCAAGTTCTTGGTCTTGTAGAACCAGGCCACGATCGCATGTGGGATGAAGTAGGCCCCAAAGATGAGGGCCAATATCCAGGTGGCAATCGTGCCCAGCATGGCGGCAGGGCGGGAAGTTGTTGGCTGTCGCTAGCGGTGGGCGGCGCGCTGCCTGCGGGTGGCAGCGGCGGGTGCGCGGGCAGGGGAGGTGAGGCGGTGAGGGCTGCTGCGTCGGCGGTAGGCGACGATGGAAGGCACGCCAGGGCGAACCGTAGCGGTTGCAGGATCGGCAGGGTTTTGCGGCAGCTCACAAGGCGACGGCGATGGGTGATGGAGCGAGAGGCCTTTGAACAGAGAGACCCACTGTCCTCGTTTGTTGATCAGCGATTGGCGCTAACGTGCCAATGCGCATCGCTCACAAGGCGGCCTCTCAAACTGGCCTGCTCAGCTGGCAATGGCGGTGATGAAGGCGTGGGAGTCCAGCGCGCCAATCGACACAGGTGCTGCGCACCTGCATTGCGTGCACATCGAATTCAATCAACTCAGGCGTGCCGGACCTCTCCCCGCGATCGCACACCCCGCGATCGCACATGCTGGCTGAGCTTCCCTGCGGCAGCTGATAAGGAGCCGCAGGGCGTCGGAATGGGAGGAGGAGCGGCTCGAGGCGATGGCCCCTTGCCGGGGCAGCCCCTGGAGGCAAGTGCTGTCACCAGCACTTGGCGGCTGCCGCCGCCGCCGCCGCCGCCGCTCTCGACACGTCTCTGCTTTTGGGCACCAAATATGCATGTACGCATACACGTTCGCCATGGGAATATGTTGCAGGCCTGTGAATCGTGCGTGCAGTGTGCCCTGCAGGTGCCACGGCTGACGGGCATGCTCCGGTCTGCGCTGGGCGGCGCTGCCGCCACGGCTGGCAGCAGCGTCAGCCGGGCCAGCGCCAGCAGCAGCGCAGCCCCGCTGTCTCTCCCAGATCTGCAGAAGCTTCTTCAGCAGCGCAACCAACTGTTGGAGGGGCGGCTGAGGGAGCGCGCAGACAGCCAGGTGTCGAGCGCACGGGCGGAGCTCGTCACGACAGTGCTCGGCAGCTGGGCGGGGGCACCAAAGGCGGCCCGTGCCGACTATGAAAAATACATGCGAGGTGGGTGCTGCACACGCACACTATGCTGTCTGTTGGTGGTTTCAGTAGGAATGCTAGCGGCGGCCTGCCTCGGCTCCTGCACATGGCTGGCCTCATAGCCGCTGCCAGCCGCTGCCTGACTCAGTCTCCCAGCCAACCGTCGTGCTCTTGCCTGCCTTGCCCGCCCCACCCGCCTGCCTGGCCCTGCAGCCGTGGCGCAGCTGCTGGGCGGGGAGTCGAGCAGTGAGGAGGTGGCTGCAGCGGCCTCGGTGGCCTGGCGCGCGCTGTGCGCCCACCCGCCAGACACAGCCCGCGGGCGCACGCTGCTGGCGGGGCTGCAGAAAGCCAGGTGCGCTTGCAAAACGGGAATCGTGGGGCGGAAGAATGCATATACATGTACACCTACATGCGGAACAAGCTGTATCTGGATTGAAACTGGAAGCTGGGCCTGCACGCACCTGCTCCCTGGCGGTGTCACTGCTTGGCGGTACTGCCTGCTTGCCCATTGCTGCTGCCAGCCGCTTGTGCCACCCCACTTCCCACCTCTTTGGCTGGCTTGCTCTCTCCAACCCCGCAGGGCTGAGCTGGAGTCGCAACTGGGGCGGGTGGAAGATGCCGCCCTGCTGGCGCTTGCGAAAGAGCAGCAGGCGCTGCTGAGCTGGCAACAGCAGCTCAGCCCAAAGCAGCAGCAGCAGCAGGTGGGGGCAGCATCGGTGGGCAAGCCCAGCAGCGGCGGCGGCAAGGCAGGCGGTGCCAGCGTGGCAGAGGCGGTACCGCCGGTGGCTGCCATGTCAGCAGACGATGCTGTCCTGGCGGTGTGTGGAGTCAGCACTGATGTGGCGGCCGCCGCCTACGCCGCCGCCGTGGGAGGTGGGGACGGCCGTGCGGCGGCGGCTGCCGCTGCCGCATTTGCTGCCGCGCTGGCACCCAAGCCGCCGCCTAAAGTGGTCACCGCGGCAGAGCAGGCGGCGGTGGAGGCAGATGTGTTTGGAGCAAAGGGGCGGGTGCTGAATGCGCAGGCGGGGCCCCGCTGGCTTGTCTCCTGGTGCGCCCGCGTGACGGATGGAGCTACCAGCGGTGACGACACCGTGCCGACAGCCGTGTGCCGCATGGTGCTGTCAGGTGGGTGACGGGGCGGTGGGTGGGGGCAGCTGTGTGTCGGGCTCGGTTTCCGCTTTGCTGTGCCAAATGTTTTGCTCGGCGCCAAAGCTCCTGGGCCCCAGCTCGCCCCCCTCTTGTTCCTGGCGTGCGTCGGCTTTGCTGCTGCCCTTGCCATCGTCTCACCGCCCCCTCTTGCCTGTCACCCTCTGCATTCTACAGCAATGCGAGTACGAGTACTTGCTGCCCCAAGTCCGCAATTTGCTGTCCATTCATATGTCACCCCACCCTCCCGCCTGCCTGAACTGTGCTGCCCTTTCCCTGCCCCCGGCCCCTGGTCCCGCCCCACCTGTGCCTGCAGCCCGAAGCGACGATGAGGTGGCAGCAGAGCTGTTTGATTTGCTGGGAGAGGGAGTGTTTGAGCACATTGGGGAGCTGCTGCAGCAGCGCGCCTCGCTGGCAGCCAACGTGCGGCGCCTGGTGGCGGGCTTCCGGGAGGCGGAAGCTGCCGACAAGGCGGCGGCTGCCATGCCCAGCTACGGCAGCACCGTCACCGTCATGTCCTCCTCACAGGTGCTGCTGGGCGGCTGCATGTACTGCAAGTGTGGTACTGCCCGCCTGCCTGCCTGCCTGCCTGCCTGCCTGCCTGCCTCGCCGACTCTCCCTGCCCCCTGCTGATCTCAATACCTATATTTTCACCACTGTCCCTCTCGCCACCCTGCAGAAACTGCTGCACAAGCTGGAGCGCAAGGCGCAGCGGCGGGCAGGGGGCAAGGCGGGCGGCGGCGGCGGGGGCGGCGGCGGCGGCGCGGGGGAGCCCGGGGATGCCGATGCTGACTGGGTCAGGTGAGGCCGCCCTCTCCTCTTAGGGCTTGCACTGCAATGCATGCTGCCTTCAGCGGGTAGAGGAGGAAGAGCTTCCCCCAAAGGCCCCAGGAGCAGGTTGCCACCTCACCGCCTGTCATTGCCCCCGCGGCCCACCCCCTACCGCCACCCTCTTCTCTGCAGCGCCTATGGCTTGCAGCCATTGGTGGAGGAGGAGGTTGAGCGGGAGACGGCGCACCAGCGGCTCAGGTGGGCGCGTGTGGCCTCGGCTGCCTGTTTTTGTGTGCGCCCTGCAGCCGCAAACACACACACCGCTGGCTGCAGCGCTTGCCTGCCTGCCAGCCTGCCTGCCTGCCCACCTGTCCACGGCCTTGCTGGTCTCCCCGGCTGCCCCACCCACCTGTGCCTACTCATCTCCTCCCCTTCTCGGCTTCCCTGGCCCCCCCTTTATTCGTGTCATCTGCCGCAGGCTGGGCGACGGCGTGGAGTTCAGGATAGGAGAGGGCGGGGAGGGGCTGATGGCGCGGGGCGTGCTTCCCAAGGGCACGCAGCGCAAGTGAGTGGCAGGCTCTGGCCCGCTATGTAGCAGGGCGGCACGGTGCTGTGCTGTGCTGTGCTGTGCTGAGCTGACATGCATGCGGCACTGTACCCTGCACGTACACACCTGCACTACCCTGCCTTGGACGCGGCAGGCCTGCACGCGATCAGTGCCGGCAGACTGTCCAAGGGTATGCTGGTGCGTGCTGCAAACCCCTGCCCAGTTCCCACACCCGCGTTCTGCCGTATGCCCTCCAAGACCTAATTATACATCTGCACGCCAAATATGTTACGGCCTGCAGATCGTACAAGGGGTATGAGGAAGTGCTGGTGCCTGCGGTGAAGCCGGCGCCACTGCCCGAGGGGGAGCGCCTTGTGAAGGTGCGACGCCCCGCTGTGCCTGCTGTGCTGTGCGTGCACTCTGTGCCCTGCCTGCTGTGCTTTGCTCGCTGGATGCCAAACCGGCGTTCAAGGTGTGCTGTGCTGCTGCTGTGCATGCTGTGGTTTGCCATTCCTGCTGTGCCACTTGTGCTGCGATTTGGGTGACCCGCCACCGCTGTGCCTCTGGCCGTGTGCCGCTCGTCCCCACCTGCACCTCTGGCCTCCCCAGCGAGCTGCTCCATTGGAGGCACACCAACTTTTACAAACAATCATGTGGAGGGGCGTAACTGAAGCTGCCCATCTGTCCAATCCTCTCCCTGCCCTCCCGGCAGATTGAGGAGCTCCCCGAGTGGGCCCAGCTGGCGTTTGCCGGCTACAAGACGCTGAACCGCATCCAGTCGCGCATCTGCCAGACCGCCTTCACCAGCAACGAAAACATGCTGGTCTGCGCACCCACGGGTGGGTGGCGGGCGGGGTGGTGGGGGGTGGGGTGGGGTGCAGAGCAGCGTGTGCAGCATGCTGGTTTGTGCCACATGCTCACGGATGGATTGGGTGGGGCCAGGAATGTACGCATTTCAGTGCACTCCTCTACTCACACCTCCCTCTTGTATTCACACGCCCTTTGACCCTGCCCCGAAGCTCCACACTGTGTGCGGGCGCGAGCAAGGAGACATGTCCATGCGCATTTTTTTTTGATTTGTGTGGGTGTGTCTTTCACCCTCACCCTCACTTGGGCGCGCCGTTCCTCCGCCCCCGGCCCCCCCCAAGCAGGCGCGGGCAAGACCAACATTGCCATGCTGAGCGTGCTGCGCGAGGTGGGCGCCAACATGGACCCCCGGTCGGGCGTCATCCGCAAGGCCGACTTCAAAATCGTCTACGTCGCGCCCATGAAGGTGGGGGTGGCTGCTCCTCCACTTCCTGTTCCAGGCGGCTGCTGCTTTCTTTGCTGCTTGACCCTAGCAGCCATGAAGCTCGAGCTGGCTTCTTGACTTGTTTGAAAGGAGGCTGCTGCTCTTTGGCTGGTTCTGTCTGAGCACTCTGCAAGGCCCACTTCAAGAGTGCCTAGGGTGGACCTCTGGACTTGATATCTCGGGCTGAATGGCCCCTTTCTTCGTCGTTTGCCCCTTTCTGCCCGCGCAGGCGCTGGCGGCGGAGGTGACTGCCAACTTTGGGAAGCGGCTGGCGCCGATGGGTGAGGGAGGCGGGGTGGGGCGACGTTTCTGTAGGGCCAGCGGCGGACGGTGGGCAGACTGTCCACAGGCAGGGGCAACTGCAGCTGGCTGGCTGGCTGGCTGGCGAGCCGCGTTTCTTCCCCGCCCCCTCCCGGCTGTGAGCGTGGCACATCTTGTGCCCCGCCTTGCCCGGCACCCTGCCCGTCTCTTCCTTTCCCAGCCCTTCACATCGCCCCCCGCCCCGCTCCCCGCCCCCACTGCCCTGTGCCAGGCCTGTCTGTGCGTGAGCTCACTGGCGACATGCAGCTGAGCAAGCGTGAGCTGGCAGAGACGCAGGTGGGTGGGTCAGTAGGTACACGTGACATGAAGCAATGGGTGGTGGCGGTGTTAAACAATGTCGCTGGCAGCGGTGGCAGTTGCGTAATTAGGTGGCAAGTGCAGGCAGATTGGATCAGTTTCTCAAAGTGTGAGAGTGTCACATTGTAAGGTTGATTGCTGTCCTTTCCCTTCGCCATGCACCAGAGGATTGTGACCACGCCAGAGAGGTTAAACGCCTCATTTACTGCACTGGTTGCTCTTCACTCCGCACGCCGCAGATGATCGTGACCACGCCAGAGAAGTGGGACGTGATCACCCGCAAAGGAGGCGAGGTGCGTGGGGACGGGAGGCCCAGAGAGGGGAAGGGCGGGAAGGGCCTGCTGATGCCCCTTTTGCCAGCCCACCTTCCACCTTGCTGTGCTGGGCTGCCAGCCGCCTGTCGCCTCCCTGCCCTCTGCCCGCAAAGCCGCCACTGTGCCGGTGCTGCCGCGCGGTGACGACAACGGCTTGTGCTGGCCTGCGTTTCTTGCTCCGCGGGTTCTTTGTTCCTCCCTGCCTGGCCACCTGCTCTCTGCCACCCATGCCGTGCCGTGCTGCGCCGCGCTGACTAGCGGGGCGACCGCTGTGCGTCTGCTTACAACTTCCGGCGTGTTCCTGCTGTCTCCAACTCACTGTTCCCCCTTCTGTGCCATGCTGCGCTGTGCCATGGCGTGCAGGTCAGCATGGCGGCGGCGGTGCGGCTGCTGATCATCGACGAGGTTCACCTGCTGAATGACGAGCGGGGGCCCGTCATTGAGACGCTGGTGGCGCGTACCAACCGGCAGGTGGGCCTCTTACTACTACTATTATTTTACTTTGGAACAGAACCGAGTATAGCGGAAAGGAAGGGTTGGAGGCAGCGCCGGCTGCTCGTGAACGCCCAGTGATCACCCCACTTGCCCACCCTCCCACGCATGCACACACACGCTGCAGGTGGAGAGCAGCCAGAGCATGATCCGCATCGTGGGCCTGTCGGCCACGCTGCCCAACTACCGGGATGTGGGGCGCTTCCTGGGGGTCAACGGAGACAGCGGTGAGCTGGCGGGGCGCTGCTTCATCACAGGGACAGCTCGCCGGTCTGCTGCTGCTGCTGCCAACCCTCACTCCTGGTTGTGTGCGTTGTGTTATCCCTACCATTGCAGCCTTGTACATTCTCTGGGGAGCATGCCGCCATGTGTGCATCTCTCGGGCACAGCCGATGGCAACCCTGTCCTCTCGTCCCTCCCCTCAGCCCTCCTCCATCCCCCCACCCCTCACCCCTGGCTCTTGTTCTTCACCTGTGGCGTTGCAGGCCTGTTCTACTTTGACGCCTCCTAGCTTCACCCCTGACCCATGTTCTTCCTTCCCATCGCTGCAGGCCTGTTCTACTTTGACGCCTCCTACCGCCCGGTGCCGCTGGAGATGCAGTTTGTGGGCGTGAGCGAGCGCACGGTGATGGCGCGCATGAACCTCACAGACGAGATCTGCTACCAAAAGGTGGGTGGAGGGCGGTCACGAGCACATCTGTACTGACATGGTGCGCCCTCTCATGCGTGCCCTGCGGTCCGCACACGCCTGCCCGGCCTGCCTGCCGTGCATTCCCACTCCACACCACCCTGTCCTGCGTGCGCTCCTGCCGTGCCTGCCTGCCTGCCCTGCCTGCCTCCCAATCGTGCCCAACCCAGCCGATCCCCATCCCACCACCTGCCCCTGTGACAGGTCACCGACTCGCTCAAGAAGGGCTTCCAGGCCATGGTGTTTGTGCACAGGTGAGGGGAGGAGCAATGTGGGGTGATGGTGGTGTGAGGGAGCAGGGGCGGCGACGTTGTCGTGCACCGCAGGAGGCCAGGGTGTGGCAAGGTACGGGCGCCACGCCACCCACCCAAACAGGCTGCACCGCTGCTTTGCTCTCTCTCCCTGCCGACATCACAGCAGCCTCTGCACTCACGCACACGACCGCCCTCACGCCCCTGTTTCCCCTGTTTCCACTACCTCCTCGGCCCCGTTGTCCCCCCGCAGCCGCAAGGACACGGGCAAGACTGCCCGCATGCTGATGCTCAAGTCGCAGCAAAACGGGGAGCAGAACCTGTTCGACTGCACGCTGGAGGACGTGAGTGCTGGTTGCTGTTGTTGGAACAGGGTGGGTGCCTTGTTGTGGCTCTGCATCAAGCAGAAACTGGTTGAACGCACGCTGGAATATGTGAGTGCCTTTTAGCCAACACACAGCTAGCTTCACGTGGGATGTTCCGCCCCACATGGTGTGGGGAGCAGAACCTGTTGGAATGCACACTGGCTGACGTGTGCAGCTCCAATCCGTTCAGGAATGCTTGCATCGTTGTCATGGGCTGCTTTGCCACAGCAGCGTGCCTGCCCACTGGGTTCATCTGCGGCTTGCCCAAGTATGTCAACATCCCAAGGAGCTCGCTTCTGTTCCGGTCTTCACCCACGTCTTGCGCCATGCTCCCCCCGCCCCTGCCCCGCAGACCTATCCCTACATCCAGAAGGACGTGCGCAAGTCGCGCAACAAGGAGATTGGGGAGCTGTTTGACTCGGGTGAGCCGCCTCTTTGTTATTGTTGTTGTCTTTGTAATCATTTCCGCACAGTGGTATTGCGTGAAGTTTGGCTGAATGTGCCTACGGCCACAAGCCACTACTGTCATCACCCCCACCCCCCACCCCCCACCCCCTACCCACCCCCTGGCCAGGCCTGGGCATCCACCACGCGGGCATGCTGCGGTCGGACCGCAACATCATGGAGCGGGCATTTGGGCAGGGGCTCATCAAGGTGAGTGGCCCCAGGTTCACAACACAACCCACGAGTGGTGAGCGTGATGGCGTGTATGGCAGCGAGTGGCGACACGACCTGGGGGGAAATGTTAGGGGCAGGACGCGCGTCATGGTGGGTGCAAAGGTTTTTTCAGGTAGCAAAGGGCAACACCTGCTGAGCGTTGACGTGGAGGGTGGGCCACAGCCGGGCGGGGCAGGGTGGGGAGTGGAGGCAAGTGCGCGCAAAGCTCACCTTTCATGACATTGGGTGTGGTGTACCCACCGCCGCAGGTGCTGGTGTGCACGGCCACCCTGGCGTGGGGCGTCAACCTGCCCGCCCACACGGTCATCATCAAGGGGACGCAGCTGTACAACCCGCAGAAGGGAGGCTTCACAGACCTGGGTGAGTGAAGCTGGTGTGCAAGTGCCCTTGTTTTGAGTTAGCGAGCCAACGAGGAAGCTGAGTGTGAGGGGCGCGGTCGGGACGAGAGGCAGGGGAATGTCAAGGTGGCATGACGGTTGTACTTGTGCAGTCTGCCGGCTGGATTTTTGGAGCCTGCATGGCATTGGAATGTCCACATGGCGAGCACGTGCCAGCACCACTCTGAGCTGTGGCATGTAAGCATGCTTGGAAGCGCAACAAGGTAATGCATAAGCGGGGGGCGGGGCCACGTGTTTACGTTTCACTTTCTGACCCTTCACCTTCACCTGCAGGCATGCTGGATGTGCAGCAAATCTTTGGGCGGGCGGGACGGCCGCAGTTCCAGGACACCGGGGAGGGTGCGCGCCTGCCAGTCCCTGCCACTGCTTGCTGCTCATGCTGCTGCTTGCTGGTGGTGGTGGTCCCGTCTTGCCACGCTTGGCAGCCTCCCTGCGCACCGCTTGCTGCACTTGCCTCGCTACGCCGCGATGCAATGCCACCGCCACCGGCAGGCCACCCACGAATGCCTGTATTTGCTATCCACCGCCTCCTGCTTGCTCCCTTCCTTCTCTCCATTTTCTCCCCTGACAGGCATCATCCTTACCACCCATGACAAGCTGGCACACTACCTGGGCATGCTGACACACCAGGTGGGGGTGGCTGCGGTGGGGGCGGGGTTGGGTGGGGTGGGACAGGGCAGGTTTGGGAGTGCCCACCTCGCCTGGCTGCTGTGCCCGTGCCTGTAACTGCGCCAGCGTTCCCGTGCACGCGCTCCAAAGCAGCTCTGGTACCTCCTCGTCATGCCATGCTTGTGCCCCGGCCCCCTGCTGGCCCTCCCCAACTTTGCACGCCCCTGATTCGATCTACCGTGCCTGTGCTGCCGCCCTCCCTCGCCCCACGCTCCTCCCTGTCCGCCCTCCCCCCCACCCGCAGGTGCCCATTGAGAGCCAGTTCACGGCTGGGCTGGTGGACCACCTGAACGCGGAGATTGTGCTTGGCACGGTGAGGGGGAGTGGGGAGACCAGCCTCATCTTATCCCCTGTTTTGGGTGCGGCGGTTGATGCACAGGTGGACAATTTGAACGCGGAGATTGTGCTGGGCACGGTGAGTTCTTTTCAAAGCAATAAGTATTTCCTGCAACGGCCGAGGATTCAGCTGCAGCCTGCTGCCCACGCTGGGCATCCCCATGCCCCGCCATGTGCCCCGCTCCCCGCCTGCTTCAAATGCACACCACCTACTACGCCACACCCTGGCCCCCCTGCAGGTGACCAATGTGCGGGAGGCCAGCCAGTGGATGTCCTACACCTACCTCTACACACGCATGACACAGGTGGGTGGGATCGCTGGTACCAGGGGAGGGGAGCGGGCACTGGCTGCTGCCGCCCCTGCCGGAGTGCCCCCTGACGGCTTTGCCCACCCTTACCCTGTCGTGTGACGGCTTCCACCCCACCTCTGTGCGCTCCCATGGCCTTGCGCCCTTGCACGCTTCACCCGTCGCCCCAGGAAGGCAACGTGGGTGTCGTATCGGTGCTGACAATTGTTTTTCTGGTTTATAATCCCGCAGAACCCTCTGGCCTACGGTGTGTCCTGGGAGGAGCTGTCGGCAGACCCGGCGCTGGAGGGGCACAGGTGGGTAATTGCCAGCTCAGCAAGCGGGGGGGAGACGGGCGGGCACATGTGACGCCATCACACGTCAGCCCCCCACCCAGGCAGAGGAGCTGTGTTTGCCTGTTGTGTCCCACGTCTGGCAGACTGCGAGGTGTGTGTGTGTGTGTGTCTGGCCCCCCTTGTTCCGCTCATGTTGTGTGTGCCCCCCCTGTTTTGTTGGCTGCAGGCGCAAGCTGATCACCGAGGCGGCGCGCGAGCTGGAGCGCAGCAAGATGGCGCGCTTCGACGAGCGGTCGGGGAACCTCTACGTCACCGGTGAGGCCCGCGTCCACCCTTCTTCCCTTTGTTTGCCCCTCGTTCTCTACGCGGTGTTGCCTTGCGCTGTGGGAACCACGGCCGTATAAATCACCGCCCCTTCCTTTTTCAAACTTTTTCGATGCAGAGCTGGGGCGTGTTGCCTCCCATTACTACATCCGCCACTCCTCCATCCTCGTGTTCAACGAGCACCTCAAACCGCACATGGGGGAGGCAGACGTCCTGTCAATGATTGCGCAGAGCTCGGGTGCGGGGGGCGCAGCAGGGGGCACGCATGCATTGGGGGGGGGGGAGGCGGAACTCAAGTTTTCAAGCCTTAGAGACGAGGGGTTGGGAGGAGGGGTTGGGAGGCGCCTCCAGCTGCGCATGGGGATGACGGGTGTCCTCTCTGCCATTGGCGCAGATGTCATACAACGGGGCGGTTCACTGCTGTGCGGGGGGGCGATTGAGAGGAGGGCTTGGTTTGGCTTGCAGGCCACACCGCTCAACGTCTGCCTGCCACTGTGCATTCCTGCCCCTCTCCCTGCAGAATTTGAGAACCTGGCCATCCGTGAGGAGGAGCTGCCAGAGCTCGACTCACTGGTGGGTTCCTTTGCTGCCTGTATCCGGACGTGTGCTTATCAAGCACCGATGTTTTATTGTATTGCATCAATCAGCGGGTGTGCTGACGCGGCACAGCAGCTGCCAGAGGCGGACCCCTCGGCGGGTGGGGAGGCGTTGGGGTGCAGTTGGGGGTGGCAAAGCGTGCTGTGTGAAAAGGGGCAGGGCGGTGGCAGAGTGCTGAGCGTGTGACACTCAGTGCACCCCGTGCGTACTGCCAATCGTTGGCATGCACCGCCAGCCATGCACCCTGCGCTGCCCTGCCTCTGGTGCACCCAGCAACGACTCTCACGCACTGACGGCCCCAAATGCCCCTGCCCTTGCCTTGCAGGTGCGGGATGCCTGCCCCTTTGACGTCAAGGGGGGCAACATGAACAAGGAGGGGAAAGCCAACGTGCTGCTCCAGGTGCGCTCGCCTGCTGCGGCGGCACGTGTGCAGCAGGCAGGCAGACACGCGTGCGCCAGGCAGCACCTGTGCTGCACCAGCGGTTTTGCCGCCTATGTGTGCTTTCCTGCCTTTTTAGGTGTCATCCACAGTAGCCAAGGCAGCCTCCCAAGCCGCCGAGCCAGGATCCGGCCTTTGCAGTCCGCGCTCCACATGACCCCACCCCATCCCTGGGCGGGTTCCAACCCTCACATGGGTGTGCCTGCTCACCTTCCACCTCCTTGCACCCTCCACCCGCTGCCGGGTGCAGTCCTACATCAGCCGTGCCCGCGTGGACAGCTTCTCCCTGACTGCCGACCTCATGTACGTCTCCCAGGTGAGCACGGGATCGTATGGTGTGGATCGATTTGGTATTCATGCTCAAATTGGTATGGTAAAAGATCCAAATTTACGTGTAAGTTGGCTGCCTGCACGTCTCCCAGGTGAGCTCGCGATTGATTGCTTGTACTGTTCTGCCTCACGTACGTCCTGCGACCAGCAAGGGCACTGCCTCTCCCTGACTGTCCACCTGAAGCACGCGGCACAGGTGAGGGAAGCACGGGTGTGCATTCATTGCCCTGGTGTGATGGAAGCAATGCTGCAGGGTGGGAGGGAAGAGTGGGGATTGTGGCAGCAGGCTGGAGCAACGCACGCCTTAATTCCCATAATCACTTCCCACCTCCATGCCCCACTTCCACCCCGACCGTCCCCAGAACGCCCCACGCATCGTGCCGACCCTTTTTGGCACCTGCGTCCACCGCGGCTGGTCATGTGCTGCCCACTCATGCACCCCCTTTCCTGCCCCCGCCACCCACGTGCAGAACGCGCCGCGCATCTCTCGCGCCCTCTTTGAGATCTGCCTGCGCCGCGGCTGGTCCTCCGCCGCCGAGCTGTGCCTCACAATGGCCAAAGCCTTTGAGCTGCGCCTGTGGCCGGAGCAGCACCCGCTGCGCCAGTTTGAGCACCAGCTGCCCTTTGAGCTTCTGAGGAAGCTGGAGGATCGGCAGCTCACTCTGGACGTACTGGCGGTGAGTTGAAGAGGGAGACAGCTGGGGCCTGGCCGTGTTGGTTGAGCTGCAGGTGCCGTGGTAGCTGCTGCGGAAGGTGGAAGATCGGCAATTGACTCTGGATGTGAGATGACGAGCTGCAGAGGGATGCCTGCCCTCAGCGCCCCGGTGCCAGGTGGCCCCGTGCGCCGTCATTTTCCGCCCGCCCCAGTGTGGGCTGCGGTCCCAGGGGCTGTTTGGACGCCCTCATAACCGTACTCGTTGCCACTGCCTGACTGATGTCGCATGCACCTGGCACGCCCTCTCAACCGTCCCTCCCTCTCTCCCTCTGTCTCCCCCCCCCGCTGTCTCCACCCCTCAGGACATGGACCCCCGAGAGATCGGCAGCGTGCTCCGCCACCCCGCCGCCGGCAACCAGATCGCCACCGCCGTCTCCAACTTCCCATACCTCCAGGCACGCCCTGCCCGCCGCCTCTGCCGCCAGCTGTCACGCCCTGCCCCGCCCGCCGCCCCTGCTGTCAGCTGCCGTGCCAAGCCGGTCCTGAGTTGCACCTCTTCGCGGGGCAGCACATGCACGCACACTGTTTGAGTACAAGGGCACGGCAGAGCAGACGAGCACCGCACGTGTCTGCCTGCTGCCAGCGTCTCCCCGCACCCTCTCAGCACCCGCCCCGTCTCAGCCCTCGCTTGCACAATGGGCAAGGCGATGTGCAAGCAAGAACCGCATGTCGTGCTATGCATATGATGGCTGTGGCCTCTCCTCCCCTCTCCCCGCTGCTCTGCAGCTGGAGGCTCAGCTGCACCCCATCACCCGCACCGTGCTGCGCATCCAGCTCACCATCACGCCCGCCTTCAACTGGAAGGACAGGTGGGCAGGGGATCTGCATTTGTTTGGTAGCGAGTGGCGTGGTGAGTTGCGTGGGATGTGGCTGGCGAAGAGGGGTGGTAGTTGATGAGAAGTGGGTGGTAGAGGCGCACTGCTGCTCACACAGCACGCTGCCACCCGTGCTCTTGAGTGGGTGACATGGCGTAGGAGCAGGAGGAGGCACATGCGGGGGCGTACCATGCAAGCACTGCACCTATGCTCACGTGTGCTGCCTCAGCTCAGCGCCACTCGACCCGCCTCGCGCCTGCCTCACCTGCCCCCACCGCCCGGCCCCCATGTGTGGCGCAGCGTGCACGGCAACGCGCTCAAGTGGCTGGTGTGGGTGGAGGACTCGGACAACGAGCACATCTACCACTCGGGTGCGTGGGGCAGCTTGTTTTCCGGTATTCAACTTGGTTTCATTGGATATTGGGTGGTGGACAACGAGCACATCTATCAGTCGGGTGCGTGGGGCAGCTTGTGTGGCTCATATTCTCAGCGCTGTTGTCTGGAACTGTTGTTGTTGATGATGCTGATGTGCTGTCCCCGTTGCCTGAGCAGAGACGTGGATTTTGACCCGCAAGATGATGCGGGAGGGGGAGCAGCGCGTGGCCTTCACGGTGCCCATCTTTGAGCCGCTGCCCTCACAGTACTATGTGCGGGTGGTGTCCGACCAGGTGTGGTGGGCGGGCGGGCACTTGGGAGGGCCGGGGGGAGCGTTTTGGCGCATTGTTTGTATTGAAGGTGGTGCGGGAAGGGTTTGGGGGCAGGTGGCCCTCGTATCCTGCCCGCCCACGAGCCTGCTGGCTGCAAGTTGCAGACCTGCGAACAAGCAGCGACCAAGTCTATACGTCCGGTCCGTGTGTGCCCCTGCAGTGGCTGGGCGCGGAGGCGCTGCTGGCTGTGAGCTTCAAGGGGCTCATCCTGCCGGAGAAGCACCCGCCACACACAGGTGCGCACGCCCCGCCGGGCCCTTGCCCGCCCGCCAAACACACTTCACCCTGCCTGCATAGATGCTCGACCTGGGTGCAACTAGTGCCCAAGGAAACAAGGTGCATACTAAGCCAACATACCAACACACAACAACCTGTATGCAACAACCTCCCCTGCAGAGCTGCTGGACCTGGACCCCCTGCCCGTCAGCGCGCTGGGCAGCCCTGTGTACGAGTCCCTCTACAAGTTCTCGCACTTCAACCCCATCCAGACGCAGGTGGGGCGCGGGTGGTGGGCGGTGGTGGCTGGTGTTTGGGTGTGTGCCAAAAGTTCTGGCAGCGCCTGTTAGTGTTCAGCACTGTTGGCCTGCCGAAGATTGGCATCGGGGACGGGGACATGAGGTCAGGGGTGAGGCTGGGGGGCACGCAAGCGACCACAAGCCCCTGCTGCGCCGCCCTCTCGCCGCTGTCCATGCCGCCCTCGTGTGCGCCGCCCCATGCCTCCCTCCCTCTCCCGCCCTGCCCACCTTCTCCCCCTCCAGGCCTTCCACACTCTCTACCACTCGGACCACCCCGTCCTGCTGGGCGCTCCCACTGGCTCTGGCAAGACCATCAGCGCCGAGCTCTGCATGCTGCGCTGCTTCAGCCAGCACCCGGGGCAGAAGGTGCGGGGCAGGGCTGAAGGGGTGCGGGGCTGGGGGACTGGGGTGTGCAGGCAGGGCTGCAGGGGTGCCGGGCAGGATGTGGGGTAAGTGCGAATGCCGGCCTGGAAGCCAGCACAAGGCGCGGAAGGTGCTGGGCACAGGGGGCGGGCAATGGGGTGCACATGATCGCAGGTGTGCTGCCCGGTGCTGCACAGCCAGCGCAGGTGCGTGCATGCATGGATGGTTGGCAGGCCATGGCCGGGGGACAGCTTGTGCTGCTCCCCGCAACTGTAGCTTGCAGCGCCGGCCATGCAAAGCGCGCACCTCGAGCTGCTGGTTTCTTTCAGCGCAGCAAACACCTGAGGCCGCTGCCGCTTCTCAAACCTCCCTCCCTTTGTCCCCTTCTGCCCTCTCCTGCTGTACACTCCCCTCTCCTCCTCCCCCCCCCGCAGATCATCTACATTGCCCCCCTCAAGGCGCTGGTGCGTGAGCGCATCAAGGACTGGGGGCAGGGCTTCTGCAAGGTGCTGGACAAGCGCATGGTGGAGCTGACCGGGGACTACACGCCAGACATGGTGGGGCTGCCACTACTGCCTTTTGCAACGAGTGTGCCACTCTGGGGTGGAGTGGGGAGTGGGGGCCGGCCAGATGGGGTTGGAGCTGACCGGGGACTTACACGGCAGACATGGTGGGGCCACACATAGCACTGCATATATTGCACCGAGGGTGCCAGTTGGGGTGGTGTGGTGTGGTGTGGGGGCCAGATGGGGGTGGAGCTCACCGGGGGCTACACGCCAAACATGGTGGTGGCCCCATGGCACTACATAAATTGCACCGAGGGTGCCAGTTGGGGTGGGGTGGGGTGGGGTGGGGGGTGGGGTGGGGGGTGGGACCGTATGGAGGTGGAGCGAACGTGGGGAGTGTGCCACCGTTGTGGGGAGCGTTGCTACTACCACTTTCCTCTGCATTTGGAGGGGCATGGAGCGGGGGCCATGACGCATTGTGGGGGGTGGGGGGGGGGGGGACCGGGCCCCAGCTTAGCGGGGTGCTTCTCGCATGCGTAGCTGCATTGCCATGTACCCATGTACTGGCATGCAAATCTGCATTCCGGAAGCCGCCACCTAGTCATCCACCCACCTACCCCTGCTGTGCCCGCTGTGCAGCACGCCCTGATGGCCGCTGACGTCATCATCTGCACCCCCGAGAAGTGGGACGGCATCTCGCGCAACTGGCACAGCAGGGGGTATGTGCGCAAGGTGAGGGCGCCGTTGGGGAGGTGCCGTGGATGAGCAGGGGCGGATGGGCGTGCTGCCGCATGCACACAAAGGGTGGCTGTTCCCTGCGTTGCCGCAATGGCACGTGGAAGTGCACTGTGCCTCTTGGCCTTGAACGTTGAGTTGTGACGTCAAGTGGGCCTGCTGATCATTGGCGAGACACCTGTGTTCCTTGCCCTT
Organism: Micractinium sp. NFX-FRZ; assembly: GCA_029339195.1. Classification (NCBI taxonomy): domain Eukaryota; kingdom Viridiplantae; phylum Chlorophyta; class Trebouxiophyceae; order Chlorellales; family Chlorellaceae; genus Micractinium; species Micractinium sp. NFX-FRZ. The sequence goes on along the minus strand of JAPTJF010000415.1, from coordinate 29,438 downwards.
GAACATTGAGTTGCGACTCACGTTTACACATTTGTATACATTACATTACACCCTGCAGGTGGGGCTGCTGATCATTGACGAGATCCACCTGCTGGGTGCGGACCGCGGGCCCATCCTGGAGGTGATCGTGTCACGCATGCGGTACATCGCCGCACAGGTGAGCAGTACAAGAAAGCGGGGGCAGTACAGGGGGGGAGGACAGGGGGCGGCGGCGGGGTATGGGTGCATGCGGTACATCGCCGCACAGGCAAGCATTATCGGAAAGAGGTAGAGGTAAGGGTGCACCGTGCCGTGCTGCCATGCTGGCTGCGTGATGCATCGCAGCGCACCCAGCTGGCGCCACTTGCCGCCGCACCCTGACCGGCGCCTGCCCGCCCGCCCCCCTCCTCACCCGCCCCGTCCTCTTCCCCACGCCAGACCGAGCGCGCCATCCGGTTTGTGGGGCTGTCCACCGCCCTTGCCAACGCCCAGGACCTGGCAGACTGGCTGGGCATCACAGGGCCGGTGAGCTCTGGCACCGCTTCGTGCTGTGCCTGCTGTGCCTGCTGTGCTGCGCTGTGCCTGCGCTGTGCCTGTGCGTGCACCCAGCTGCGGGGCCTGGCAGACTGGCTGGGAATTGCTGGGCCGGGGGGGCACGTCAACGCTCGCTAGTTTGCTGAAGTTGTGTATGCACATGTGCCTGCGCCTAGGACACCAGCTGCCTGCTGAGCAAGCACGCCAGCCAGGCAGCCTTCCTGCCAGCTGCTTCCACGCACTGCTGCCTGCCTGCTGCTGGATCACACCCGCGCCGCCATGCTGTGTGTGCTGTGCAGGGCCTGTTCAACTTCAAGCCCAGCGTGCGCCCCGTGCCCCTGGAGTGCCACATCCAGGTGGGTTGGTGGCTGGGTGGCAAAGGGGGAGGCAAAGTAGGGATGTAGAGGTGACTGAGTGTAGAGCAGCTGCGATAGGGGCAGGGCGCAGGCTGGGGTGGGGTGCCTGTTTACGGTACGGTTGGCGGTGGGGTGGGGCGCAGCCTTCCAGTGCAACCTGCTGACAGGGGACCGCCGTCGCACCGCTGCCATTTCCTGCGCCACCTGAACTGCGCGCCTGCCGCCCACTTTTACCTTCTGCCAAACACTGGGCTCACATGTCACTCGCCAGCTGAGGCTGAGTCCCCCTCTGAGAATAGATCCCCCCTTCCCTCAGAAAACGAATGCCCCTTCAATGAACGAATACCTGCTCAGAAACTGTGCCTCCACCTTCCTGTGCATGCTTCAGGGCTACCCCGGCAAACTGGCTCCCGTACCGGTTGAGAAGGATTTTCTCCTCCATTGTTGTCTTGTTTACTGTGTACCGCAGGGCTACCCCGGCAAGTTCTACTGCCCCTGAACACCGGCTCAGAACGACTTCCCCATCCCATGTTGTCTTTTGTGCCGCAGGGCTACCCCGGCAAGTTCTACTGCCCCCGCATGGCCACCATGAACAAGCCCGCCTACGCAGCCATCCAGAGCCACTCACCCATCAAGCCGGTGAGCACGGCATGGCGGGCGGGGCAGCGGCGTGGGTGTGCTGGCGGGGCGGGGAAAGGGGGGCAAGCAGGCAGGCAGACCCCCCCGATTGGTGTCGCTGTCTGGTGTGTGCTGTGGGCGGGCGTATGCAGGATTCTTCGATTGCCTGGCACTCGCGCCCCACGGCTCCCTTGCCTCCTCTGCTCCCCTCCCCCCCACTCCCTCTAACAGTCCTACACCCTAATGCTGTCCACACTGCTTCCCCCGCCTCCCCCGTCCCCCTCCCGTCCTCCCAGGTCCTCATCTTTGTGTCCTCCCGCCGCCAGACCCGCCTCACGGCGCTGGACATCATGGCGTATGCGGCGGCAGACGACCGCCCCCGCGTCTTCCTCCACATGACGGGTGAGGGGGGCACTCCTGGCGTGTGTGTTTGCACGCTTGGCCAAGCGTGCTTTGCCGTCCTTGCAAAGAAATAACTTAATAGTGGCGGCGGCAAACGCCCCACTGCTGCCGATCCCTGACTGGTCTTGTCTTGTGGTGTGAGCGGTCAGCGGTGTGGGAGAGGCCGTGCCAGGGCCATGCACACCTGCCCTCCCCCTGCCACCCCTCTTCCCTCCCTGCCACGATCGGGGGAGGGCCAGCACATCAGGCAAGCAAGGCGGTGGGCATGCAACAATGCAGCAGGAACCAACGAAATGTTGCATCCTCCCCTCTCTCTCACAGACCACGAGCTGGACCAGCACATGGCGCTGGTCAAGGACGCCTCCCTGCGCGACACCCTGGCCTTTGGCATTGGCCTGCACCACGCGGGTCTGCCAGACAGCGACAGGGAGCTGGTGGAGCGGCTGTACGTGGGGGGCAAGATACAGGTGCGGGCGGGGCAGCTGTAAGTGGGGGGAGGGAGGCAGGAGCAGGCGGGGGCGGCTGTACGTGGGGGGCAAGATACAGGTGCGGGCCAGGTGGTCGGGTACTGCAAGACCGCCTGAGAACGTGTGTAATGTTAGCGGGGGGAGGCAGGCTCAGGTGGGGCCGCTGTACGTGGGGGGCCAGGTACAGGTGAGGGGGGCAGCTGTGTGTGTGGTGGGCAGGCGGGTCCAGGTAGGGGAGGGGTCCGGGCAGCTGCATGTGGGGGATTCGGGCTCAGGTGGGGGCATCTGCTCTGTGTGTGGGAGACAACATGTTCCATGTAAAGGCCGCTGTCTGTAGGGGAGGGGAGGTCCAGGTGTGGGCCCCCGTTTCAAGGGGAGGCGCTCCCGCCCGCACGACATGCACGCTGAGCCGAGCGTGCTGGCAGCGCCACCCGCACCCGCCCTGCTGCACCATGACGTGCAGGTCCTGGTGGCCACCTCCACGCTGGCCTGGGGCGTCAACACCCCCGCCCACCTAGTCATCATCAAGGGGACCGAATTCTACGATGCACCCACCAAGTGAGGCGGGCCGGGGCGGGGCTCGCTCGTAAGACAGAAAGCACCCAGGGGTTGGTTGGGAAGGACGGGCGGGGAGATTGCTGTGGGCAGGCCAATGGGGCGGGGAGATTTATGACAACCCCCACCAGACAAGGTACTGTGGGATGGGGTGGCGGGGAGAGCAAGGCCTGATTCTGAGGCGGTGGTTCTAGATGCTTGATGGCGAAGCGGGGCAGCTTTGGTTCAGCAGCAGCAGGGCTGCCAGGGGGCAGCAGCCCTGCCATGCAGCCTTGCCGCGTTCACAAGGCGCTTTCTGCTGAGCTGACATGCCGCCAGCTGTACCGCCACCTGTCCACGTTGTACCGCAGGCGGTACGTGGACTACCCCATCACCGATGTGCTCCAAATGATGGGGCGCGCTGGGCGGCCGCAGTACGACCGGCACGGGGTGGCCGTCATTATGGTGCGTGCGTGTGCTTGTTTTGTGGGCAGGCAGGTGGATGGAGGATGGGGCGGGGAGCCTGGCTGAGGGGACCGGGCGGTAGGGAAGCGGTCCGACCTGCGCCGTGTTGTGGGCAGTACGGTGAGGCAGCGGATGGCGACTCGTCCAGCAACAAACAGCTTGCTGCATCCCCATGTCCACAGGTGCACGAGCCCAAGAAGTCGTTCTACAAGAAGTTCCTGTACGAACCATTCCCAGTGGAGTCCTCCCTGCCAGACCAGCTGCCAGACCACTTCAACGCAGAGGTGGTGGCGGGTGAGGCGGGGAGGGCGGCGCGGGGGAGAGGTGTTTGGTGGGCGGCTGTACAGGAGAGGCGGGGTGGATGGTTGGATGCATCCAGTGCATCCAAGCAAAGCAGATGTGGCTCTTACAGGTGATGTGATGGGCCACTACTGAGCAGCGGTGCTGCTGCTGTTGTAGGAGGCGGAGGAAGTGGGCGGTCGATGGCGCGGGGTGGGGCGCCTCGGCTGTGCGTGCGGCCTGCCCACACGAGCAACCCCGGCATGCTCACTGACATGCTTGCCCACACGTGCAGCCTGCCCACACTTCCTCCCCCCAGCCCGCCTTGCCTCCCTCTTTGTTCTTCAGGCACCATCAAGAGCCGGCAGGACGCGGTGGACTACCTCACCTGGACCTTCTTCATCAGGTGGGGGGGCACGGAGGGGAGGGGCGGGAGGGGAGGCAGGGCAGGCGAGCGCTCCAAAGGGAGCCGGGCCGACGCCTCTGAACAGGCATCACATCCGCTGGGCCCCCTCGCCTGCCAGGGCTGTGTGCTTAAGCCCTCACACTGGCACCAGCCCGCCCGCTTTGTGCACCTCCCCCCCGCTGTGCAGGCGCCTGCTCCAGAACCCCTCCTACTACGACCTGGAGAGCACGGAGCAGGGTGCTGTGTCTGCCTACCTGTCTGCCCTGGTGGAGGGGGTGCTGGCGCGGCTGCAGGACGCCGGCTGCCTGGAGGTGGGTGCCTGGTTGAATCAAGCTGATAAGTTGATCACATGGGTGTTCCGCCTGTGGGTGTGTGGTGGAGGGGGTGCTGCACACAGGTGCAGGGCTCTGGCTGCCTGGAACTCCGGGTGGCGGAGCAGGTCAGGACGGGGAAGAGTGTTTTCGAAGAGCGTTTGCGCTTGCTTGCTACTTGGCACTCCCATGTGCAGGTTGATTGAGGGCATAGGTTGCAGCAGAGCATCTGCCCATGGGCTGCGCCTGCCGCCTCTTCCATCCCATATGTTTGCTTTTCTCCCCATCATCCGGTGTGTTGCTCACTACTGACATCCCCGCCCGCAGGTGGACGAGGAGACGGGTGCGGTGGAGGGCCTGACCATGGGCCGCATCTGCTCCTTCTACTACATGAAGCATCAGACCATGGCCACTTTTGCGCAGCAGCTCACGCCCGGCATGGACGTGCAGGTGGGTGGGCGGGTGGGTGGGTGGGTGGTTGCAAAGACAGGGTGGGCTGGTGTGCATGCAGGCCCTCCCCATGCCAACCTGCAAACACACCAACAAGCGCGTGCACACCGCTCCCTGCCACCCACCTCCCCTCCTCCCCCCTTCCACACCATTGCTCCGCAGGCCCTGCTGCCCGTGCTGTGCGCGGCGGCCGAATATGACGAGCTGCCCGTGCGCCACAACGAGGACAAGCTGAATGTGGTGCTGTCCCAGCAAGTGCGGTGGGGGGTGGACACGCGCACCGCAGGTGGGGCGGGCGGGCAGGCGGGCAGGGCGGGTGGGCGCAGTAGTAGGTGCAGGATGCTAGGCAGTGTGGCGTGACATGCTGCAGCCAACTCCACTGTTTTTTTGGTAAACTCCTGCTCCTACTGACCTGACCGCCCATTACTGCTGCTGCTGCTGCTGCTGCTGCTGCTGCTCTCGCCGCTGCTTTGCTGGCCAACCTCATGCCGACAACCTCCCGTCGCCTCCCTCCCAACTTCCCCATCCCTCCCCTCCTCCCCTCCTCAACCCCCCCATTGCAGACGACCCCCACACCAAGGCCAACTTGCTGCTGCAGGCGCACATGGGCCGCCTGCCGCTGCCCATCTCAGATTACGTGACAGACACCAAGGGGGTGCTGGACAACACGCTGCGCATCCTGCAGGTGGGGCTGACGTGGCACACGTGCTGACGTGGCAGGGGGGTGGCGTCGCAGGGTCGATCGGGGGAGTGACGTGGCAATGCTGCGGGTGTGTGCACTGTGCTGGACAACTTGTTGGCGCTGATGTGTGCTGAGGTGTCGGGATGGGATCGCGGGACATTCAGCATGCACACAGCGCAGCCTCAGACCAACCCCTGCCCACCCGTCTCCCCTGCCCCGCCCCCATTTCAGTCCCTGGTTGACATCTCTTCGGACGCGGGCTGGCTGGACACCGCCCTGGCAGCCATGTCACTGGTGCAGTCGCTCATGCAGGCAAGCAGGACAGGAGAGGCGCAGTGGAGTGTGGGCCGCACGCTGATCTCTCTCATGGCTGGGCATGTGGTGTACTGGCGGGGGGGGGGGGGGAGGGCACTCGGTACACACAGCTGCGGTCAGCTGTGTGGCATGCCGCAGCAGTCAGCTGTGCGGGCTGGGGTTGGCCGGGTGGGGAGGCAGTCAGGCAATGAGGGGCACCCAGTAGCGCCTCCCGAGGAGCATGCTGGTGCTCTTACTCGGGCAGGCAAGCGAGGGGCCTTCTGTCCCGCTGCCCTATTGCTCTGGCCGGCCATCAGTCAGCCCTGCTGCCGGCCTCCCTGCCTCCCTGCCTGACCCCCGACTCGAGTCTGCTGCTGCCCTGCTTGCCTGCCTGCAGGGGCGGTGGTACGACGGCAGCAGCCTGCTGACCCTGCCCCACATCACAGCAGCGGGGGCAGAGCAGCTGGCGGCGAGCGGGCTTGGCCACCTGCCGCTGCTACTGCAGGCGCTGCGGGCGGGCGGCAGTGAGCAGGCGGCGGCAGCGAAGGCTGTAGAGGCAGCAGTGGGGCAGCGGGAGGCGAGAGATGTGCTGGCAGTATGTGAGAGGCTCCCATCGGTGGAAGTCAGTTGGAAGGTGCCGCAGCAGGCGCCGCAGCAGGCGCAGCAGCAGGCAGGCGTGCAGGGCGGCAGTGGCGGCGGCAGCGGCGGCGGCAGGGCAGGTGGCGGCGGGCCCGAGGGCGGCAGCCTCACTTTGGAAGTGGAGCTGCAGAGGCTGGGTGGGAAGGGGGGCAGCCGGCAGACGCCGCCCCGCGTCTACGCGCCGCGCTTCCCCAAGGCACGCCTCGCATACAGCGCCGGCAGCACCGCCTGCCTGCATGCATGCCTGCGCGGGGGTCTTGCTGTGCCTGCCTGCCTGCCTGCCTGCCTGCCTGCTTGTCTGTCTGTTTACCGCTGCCTTCCTGCTTGACTGTTGGAACCCCACCCACCTCCCCCCTGGCTCCCCGCCCAACCCCTCGCACTCATCCGCCCGTCTGGCCTGCCTCGCCTGCTCTGCTGACCTGGCCCGCAGGTCAAGGAGGAGGGCTGGTGGCTGGTTGCCGGGGACACCTCCTCCGGGGCCCTCTATGCCATCAAGCGCGTCTCTTTTGGGCAGCGCACCACCACCAGGCAAGTGCACACCTGGGTGGGGCAGGGGGCGGGGGTTGTGATGGCTGGGAGGTGTGCTGCGGTGCGTGTACAGCAAAGGGCCTTTGCCCTTCTTCTTCTCCTTCCGGACATGTCAGGAGCGAGGTGTGGCCGCATCTGAGTGCTTGCCCCCGCAGCTTGGGCAGCCCAGTATTCCGCATCCTCACGCCCCTGCGCCCCTGCAAAAGTACCCTCACCACCCCCCTCCTCGATCAATGCACGGCCCGCCACCGTCCCTTTGCCCGAATGATAATCTCCCTCCATGTCTCTCCCTCCTGCCATCCTGCAGGCTGACCTTCCCAGCATGCAACCCTGGCGGCCAGCCCCTGTCCGCTGTAGACCTGCTGCTCATCTGTGACAGCTACCTAGGGCTTGATCAGCAGTACCATGTACCGCTCCAGGCTGGCAGTACAGGCGGCACCACCCGTGGCACCCCCAGCGCGGGCAGCAGGCTGCTGCCAGCGGCGGGCCAGGCAGCGGGGCGTGCACGGCGTGCGGAGCAGCAGGACGCGCGGCGGCAGCGTGGCGCAGCAGGGGCAGCAGGGGCAGCAGGGGCAGCTGGGGCAGCACCCATGGAGGTCGATGGTCGGCGGCAGGAAGGTACGGCAGCCATGGCGGCAGCGGCAGCGGCGCTGGCGGGCGCGCCGCCGCGAGCGCCGCCCCAGGGCGTGCCGCGCCGTCAGCGTGGGGAGGATGTGCGGCAGCAGCTGGCGCAGGCTGAGGTAGCGGAGACGACGCTAGACTGCAGGGTGGCAGCAGGGGAGGGCCCCGCGGCAGGCAGCGGCGGCGCAGGGGCAGACGAGGAGGACGACGCCTTCTGGGAGTGAGGCGCCCGGGACTACCATCACCGGCATGCAGGCTCCCCCGCTGCGAGGTGAATGAACTGTGCACCAAAGTGCCTTGCTTTTCAAGTGAGGCTGCGACCGTTGGGCACCGCCCCCCCTCTCTTGGCAGCCTGCTCCGTGCAGTGCTGCCTGAGTCTCAGCCAGTGGGACTATTACACACTCTAAGTTTCACACACTCATTTCAAAAATGCATGGCTGGTACAGCAAACCATCAGGCCCGGCCTTCAGAGGGAAGCAGGTGGGAAAAGGCATTAACACACACAGACTGGCGGCGGCAGGGGGGGGGGCAGCTGGGCTGGCAGCTGCCCGCATGCCACCGCGATGCAAAGCCAGCTGGAAGGGGCTTTCGTTTACGCTCAAAACACGCTCAAATCATAAGCAAAAAGGGAGGGAGGGGGGCTTGGGGCGAGGCCAAGCGGTGTCGGCGACGAGCGCTCTGTTGTTGGGGTTGGTGGGTGGGGTACAGTGCGTGGTGTGGCCCTGGGGGTAAAGGAAAAAAATGGGACAAACAAACAGTCCAGGAGCGGCAAGTTGGAGTCATGATGTGGCAGGACGACGCGGCTTGGAAGAAAGAATGGGTGCTGTGCTGTAGTTACGTGACTATTTTTTTGGTGCGACATTTTTGGGAGGATTAGAGCACGGCGGCGTGTAGGTGGATGGAAAAGAGAGAGGAGAGAAGCGGGGCGCTCATGCGCCGCCGGTGCACGAGTTGCAGCACGGATTGAGGGATTGGTTGGTTGGCGCTGCCAACAGCGGGGGCAGAGCTCCCTGGCGAGCCGTGGGGGGCGCTGTCACCGGCCCTGCTGGAAAGTGGCAGAATGGGACATGGGGGGCGAGAAGGGATCAAGCAACTGCCAGCCGCTGCCGCCTGCCTGCCAGCCGTCGGGCTGATCTGCGAACAGGGCCCCGAAGGCATGCCCGCAGGTGGGAGCAGGCGCAAAGCTGCCGGCAGGGGCGGGGCCGGCCGGCGCGGCGGGCGCAGCGGGCGCACTCACCCCGGCAAACCGTGGCGCGCGCTGCAGCGGCGCCAGCGAGTGGTGCGCGGTTGCGCCGCCGGCGTGCGGGTGGGGCGGGGCTATGGGGAGGGAGAGGAGGGCATTGAAATCAGGGGAGACCATGGGCGCAGAAATGTCAAACCCGTGGGGGAAGCCCATGCCAAAGTCAAAGGGGCCGCTGGGTGGGGCGTGCATGTCAGCAGCGCCCCAATCGCGCGGCGACAGGGGCACCCCCATCGCCACAGCGGTGCCAGCCACGCAGGGCCGCATCTGCGGCTGCTGCGCCGACTGCCACAGGCCGGCGGCACCGGCGGTGGTGGGGGTTGCTGCGGGAGCATGGCCCAGCATGCCCAGCGTGGTGCCCCCCACGTGCTTCTGGGGGTCAGGCAGCGGGGGGTCCTGCAGAATGCCCAAGTCCTGGCTGATCTCTAGCAGCTCCTCGGCAGAGGGCACATCCATATCGAAATCAGCATCCTGCAAGCAAGGAGGGGGGGAGGAGCAGGGGGCGGAGCAGGTGAGTGTTGGCATGGCAACCGCAGCAAGCGAGTGGTGGTGGCTCGTCCGTCTGACCCAGTCGGAAGGCGGCATGCACGCACATGGGGGAGGATAGCGGGGCAAGGCGAGGGGGGAAAGTGGGGCACTTAAACTCCAGCAAGCAGGGTGCACATGAGCGCAGTCATTGCAGAAAGGGCAAGCGCAGCAAAAGCAGGAGGCGCGGGTGGTCTGGTGGACACAGAGTCTAGCCGGGCTCGCGCCACACACGTGCACCCACCTCCGGAATCCCCGGAATCCCCGGAATCTCCGGAATCCTTCTTCAAACCCCACGCAAAGCACGACGTTGGTTCGCTCACCGTGCTTCCCACCAGCATGCTCAGCGCCTCAGCCACCAGGTGCTGCTGCGGGCGCAGCTGCGACAGCTGCCAGCTCAGCAGCTCGCCCTCATCCGGCAGCAGGCCCGACACATCGTCCACCGCCACAGGGCCAGCCCGCGGGGAGGCGGGGAGGGAGTGCAGGGGTCCCGAGGCGGAACCCAGGGGGGTGGCAGACGTGCAGCTCTGCTGCTGCAGCGAGGTCGGCGGCTTGGAGGGGACGGTGAAGGTGGCAGAGGGGCCGGAGAGCGCCGGCTCGGACAGCCGGCGCACCTGCGGCACCACAGCCTCCTCCTCCTCCTCCTCGGCCTCAGAGTAGGAGTTGGTGGCGGCAGGGGCGGCAACCATCCGGCGCCGCTTCTGGCTGCCCTGCTGCTGCTGCCGCTGCTGCTGCTGCTGGGCCTGCTCCTTGGCGGTTGCGCCGCCTGGGCGCTCCACCGCCCTGCTGGCGCCGCCGCTGGGCTGCTTGGGCTGCGAGGGAACGGCACGCTTGCGGGGGTGGGGCGCCTTTTTTCTGCCGCTCTTCTTCTCCCCCAGCCCCGGGCGCTTGAGCACCAGCTTGAGGGCCGGCGCCGGAGCCGGAGCCTGCACCGGCTTGGGCACCGGCTTGGGCAGCTGCCTCTCCCCCTGCGCCGCCTGCTGCCTCTGCCCCTGCTCCTGCCCCTCCTGCTGCTTCGGTTCCTCCTCCTCCTTCCTCTGCTCCTGCTTCTGCTTCTTCTCCTGCCCCTTCTCCTGCTCCTCCTCCTGCTTCTCCTTCCCCTCCTCCTTCTCCTTCTCCTTATCCTCCCTCTGCCCCTTGCGCTGCGCCTTGCTCTCCTGCTCCTGGTGCCGGCGCGCCTCCGCCCGCCGCCGCCGGGCCTTGTGGCGCTGCAGGCTCACGCGGCAGCTGCAGCAGGGGGAGGGGCACAAACAAAGGATGGAGGGGGTCAGGAGAGTGCAGTGACAAACAAAAGGGAGGCGACTGAGAGATGGCCCGAGTTGCACCGAGGCCTCCGCGTCCACACCTTCCCGACAGCTTCCCACGCAGCTCCCGCTCCTCACCTGCGCCTATCGTCTTCAAAATCTTCGAGCCCGTGGAACTTGCCGCACTGCAGGGAGAAGGCGCACATGGTGAGGTCAGTGAGGTTGTGAGGGGCGGGAGCAGGCAGGCAGGCGGGGGGGGGGCATGGCGGAGCGCGCTGGCACGCACACCGGAGGGTTCGTCAGCGTGCAGATCGTGGCGGGACATGGCAGCCCGAGTGCTGCCGGTTGCGCCTTCGTCCTGCTGCGCCTGCTGCCTTAAACCCCACCCTGACACCATACTGCGCGCGCAGGCACCCTCGACCCCTGTGCCCTTGCCGCCCGCCGAATGTACAGCTTGCTGCCCCACGGCGGCCACTTGCCTGCTGGCAGAAGCGCACGGTGGCGCCGTCCAGCTCCATACTGGGCAGACGATAGTGAGAGTCACCTGCAGCACAGGGCAAGAAGCAGTGCAATGAGTCAACACGGCAGTGCAGAGGCGTGGCCCCTTGCGCGAGGCGGGGCGCCTCGCCACGGCACGCGTGCACTGAAGCGTACGTGGTTGGGGGCGCGGGGGGCGCGGTGCGGCCGCCAACCTGTCGACCCCCTGTTCCTGTTTTCTGCTTCCTTGGGTGCACTCACAAATTCTGTACTTTGTAGAGTAGCCCGGGCTCAGCTCCAGAGAGCAGCCAGGCACTCGGCAGCCGCGCGGGGCCAGGGGCGAGGCCGAGGCCTCGCTTCCGCCGGGAGCGGCGGCTGCGGGGGATGAGCGGTGAGCTGCCATGTCTGCATGGCAAGTGGACGAACGTAACGAGGGAAGCAGAAAAAAACAGTGGTCAAGGGCGTTGCAGAGGGATGCGCCAGGTATGTGAGCCCAAGGGTGGCGCACGCGATCGGCCCGCCGCTGGCCCGCCGCACAGCGCCAGCCCGCCCGCCCGCCTGCCTTCGCTGCGAGTGCACCCAACCCTCCCCTGGTGTCGGCGGCCCGTGTGCGGGCAGTCGCCTCACCTACTGCGCGCCGGGGGGGTGCAGAAGAAGAGGAAGGCGTGCCGGGGGCGCCTTAAAAGACACTGAGCCATCAAATAGCCAAGGCCTGCTGCGCTGCTCTTGTTCGGCGCCGCGCGGCGAGCTGGGGTGGAGCGTGTTGCGAGCACCGCGTGGGTGGGGTCTGGCTGTTGCAGGCAGGCCCGCGGCGGGTTGCGGCAGTAAGGTGGACCTGCGACGAGCGACACAACTGAACAGAGGAACTGAACGCGTTTGTGTCGCGTTGTAGTAGAGACGTTTCTAGCAACCCACACATGGGACCCACATGCCAATCGCGAGTCGCACGTGAACATCATGTTGAGATGACGTGGCGCAGCTGCCATTTGGATGGGACCTAGTCCATTCCAGTTGGGGCACACGGTTTCCAGACTTCTGCGACCCTTGAACGTAGCTTTATCACTTGGGGCTCAGGTTGGGAAGGGGTGGCACCTCCCAGACGCCTTCCCCACCACGCAGAGGCCAACATGCCACAGTTTGCAACGGTGCGTGCGGCGCCAGCTGGCAGGTGTGGGTTCCCTGCAACTTGCAGTGCAAGGGCAGGCCAACCAGTCACTGTGCTGGCCTCCTCAGTGCCGTAAGAAAGAGGGATCCACCATGCCCCAGTTGATGCATACCTGTGCTCACAACTTGCCCGCCCCATGCCGCTTGCCAAGCAGCGCTTTGGCACGTCTTGCACCAGGTGGCTCTCAGGGTTGGAATGTCCTCCTAGCGCATCACGAGGGACGGCTTGATATAGGTGTGAATGAAAAGGTGGCGAACACAAGTGTACAATTGCGCAAAACAGGCGTAAAACACAACAGACGTGCACCTTTCACAGCCTTCTTAGCAGCACATTATACAAGGGGAGATGCCGCCTGGCTCGTGTGGGGACTGCCCAGCAGCCCTGCTACACGCAGCGTGCGCAGCGCGGTGTGCCAGCTCAGGCCGCCGCTGTCGCCAGCATGCCATCGGTCTTGGCCGTGCCCTCCTTCATCTTCTGCGCGTACCCAGCGTGCGTGGCATTGTACCGCTCCAGGAGGTGGGCACCTGCGGTGGTGGGCGGGAACAGCGGCTGCTGGCCCGGCCGCACGCACTGCCGAGTGGGTGGGGGTTGTGAAGGGAGGATGGGCGGGTGACTGGTGGAAATGGGGGGGCGGGCAGGCCAGACACTTGACATGAAAGGGCAGGAAGCAGGGCAGGGAGCAGTTTGCAGGCACCAGAGGGAAGGCTGCCACCGTTTTGCCACGCCCCTGCCTGCCCAACTCCCCCCATGCCATGCAATCAGCTGCAAGCTGCCCCCATGCCACGCACCTGCGGCAGCGCCTGCACCCGCGCATCGAAGGAGGGCTCAAAGAAGAAGGGGATGGAGTAGCGCTCGCGGCCGGTGGTGTTGATCACCCGGTGCAGGGTGGAGCGGTACTGGCCGTTGGTCCACCTGGCAGCGGGCGGGGCGGGCGGGGCGGGCAGGGAACACACACACAAGGCAGCGTGTGCTAATCTTATCTCCCCTGAAAGGAGGGTGCACAGCTCAGCGTGAGAGGCCACCCTTGAAGGATCTTGTCACCACCTCCCAACGGCAGCCTGGCAGCTCTCCACACGCTAGACCGTGAGAACTGTTTGGTGTTGAAAGAGAACCGCAGCACGAATGGCTGCACACCCCACGAGCTGCACCCACCTGCACAGCATGTCCCCAATGTTGACGTTGTAGGCCCCCTCAATGGGCGGCACATCACGCCACGTCCGCCCATCAGTGCAGATCTGCGGGAGCATGGCCAGGGAAGGACGGGGCAGGGCGGGAAGGGGCCGAGGGCGGGGTGGATGTCGCCAACCCGTGTGCTGGGAGTGCATGGCTGGACGGTCGCTACTACAGCACAAACAAGTCGTCACGATGCAGAGCCGGATGTGTTGTGCCTCCACTGGCAGGCAGTTGTGCCCTGCGCCGCCGCTGCACTGCCCCAGGCTTGCCTGCAGCCCCGGCTCTCCGTCCGTCTTGAGGAAAGTGAGCATGCCTGCAGGGGGCTAGGGGGTTGGGGCTGAGGTAGGGCAACTGGCACGCTACCAGAGTAAGCACGCACAGCGTGCTGCCAGTCCAAGACGGACAGATATGTTGAGATTGCACAACTTCCCAGAAAGGCGCCACCTGCTCTGCCCTGCCCCACCAAACGCTGCCCGCTTGCCAGCAGGCGCACAGCTGCACGCCCCTCCCCACCCACCATAGTCGGTGTGCGCCCCAGCAGCAAACAGCCCCTCATCTGCACTCGACTTCTGGCCGCTACAGGGCACATATAGCACAGACAGGGGATGTGGGAAGCGCTGGCGGGTGCACACTGGGCATGTGGGTGGGCCGCCATGTGTGCAGGGCGCACGCATGCAGCCGAGCTGTTTTGCACGGGCCAGACGTAAATATCTTACACAGTAATTACTTGTTGCAATAACTAATTAATCAAGTAATGCAGAAATTAATCAATGCAGCTGAGCTGCGCTTCACAGGTGCGCCTTCTGTGCCCTCGCCATGATGATGCAGCCCACCCTGGCACTCCACACCCCCGGTCCACCCCTGCATGCTGCAGCCACCACCCAGGCTGGCGGCAGAGCCCCGCTGGCCCCCACCTGTAGTGCAGGGGGCGGAGGAAGACCATGGGCTGCTGAAAGGAGGGCTGGAAGAAGTCGGGGCCCAGGCCCAGGCTGAGGCCCAGCAGGCGCAGCACGCGGAATCCCATGTCTGTGGTTGCCTGCAGGTACGCCTCTGTGGCGCCGCGGTACCCAGGGGTCAGCTCCTGCAGAAGGCACGGTGGGCAGGTGGGTGGGTGGGTCAGGAGGGGAGGAGCGGTGTGGGTGGGTGGGTGGGTGAGTGAAGGGGGCGTCACGGGGTAGGTGGGCGGTGAATGAGGAGGGGCGCCACATGACCTGGCCCAGGGGGTGGTATGCATGTGTGGGGTGGGTGCCCAGCTGCCGCGCTGAAGGTGAGCGAGGGTGAAGAAGGTGTGTGTCGACTGACCACAGGAGGTGTGCTACCTAGTTTAGCTAGCAGCTCGTGGCGAGCGGGAGTGGAGGGGGCACATGTGTGGGAGAAGCGGCGTGGCAGGAGGTGCGGTGCGTAGGGCGTAGCATCCTGCCGTGGCGCCGCCAGCAGCCGTCCAGGCATTCATGCAGGCAAGCCGCCAGCCCGGTCAAAACATACGGACCGCCCAGTCACTCGCCTCGGCCGGCCATTGGTTGGGCCCGTGCAGCGGCAGCGCCGCCTCAGGGCTGCCCGGCTCCACGTGGCGCCCAAAGTACAGCCCCTCGTGTGTGTCCCCCTGCTTGGACCCCTCTGGATCCAGCGTCTCCTCAGCAAAGGGGGTGTAGCCCCTGAAGGCAGGAAGTGGCAGGCACAGCAGGCACAGCAGGCACAGCACAGCGGAGGTTCTTAGCACGGGGGTGACACCTCTGGTCACCGGAGGTCCCTCAGGACAGGGGCGAACCCTCGGGTGGAAGGGCAGCAGGCGCGGCAGGCACAGAGGAGGGCGCAGCAGGCACAGCAGGCACGAGGAGGGCAGACGTCGGATTCCTCTGGCCCAGTACCTCCTTGGCAGGTCGGGGCGTATCCCCTGATTCACAAAACAGGGGAGTGGCGGCGGTCCAGAGGCGGGACGCCAAGAGAATGCAGGAAGGTGCGACCGGAGTGCCTCCCCGTGCCGCCCTCCAGCTGGCGCGTTCAGCAGGCTGCCTGGCCGCACTGTACACTGCCCAGCACAAGGCCCCTGCAAGGCCTGCCAAAACCAGCACCTGCCCACCCACCCTCTCTCACACACACACTGCACAAGCAAACACATGCCCCACCCACCGATAGTTGTCGTCAGCAGCGATGCTCAGCTTCTGCTCCAGCGGCAAGCCGAAGAGCTTGCGCTGCTGCTCAAAAGTAGAGGTTATGAGCTCCTCGGGTATGCCATGGTCCACCACTGCACAGGGGGGGCATGAGTCGCAGGCATGTGGGTGGGCCACGGGCAGGCAGAGGTGGCTGCTGCCCAAGTGTAACGGAAGGCATGACATGCTTCGGTTGTCGGCTCAGGTCGGCCATGAGCGAAGGGCAGGGGCAGCCACGAGAGGCGGCCTGCAGCCTCTCATCCCAGCGAAGTGAGCGGGCACGCTGGTACAGCCTGAGGCAGGGCGCCAGCGGGCTCAACATCCGTCTTAACCCAAGAGGCACCAATCCCGCGGCACCCCATCCCTCGCCCTATCTTACGGTAGAAAAAGCCGTGCTCCACGCATGCTTGGCGCAGGACTTGGGCGGCTTCCTCCTCTGGTGCTGCCAGGCTCACCACTGGCACCTGCGGCGGGAGGGGCAGCCCTTGGTGGGAGACGGCAGTCAGCGGCTCCTGCACCGTGTGTGCACGCGAACCGATCGCATGGATTGTGCACCGGGTGCTCACCGCGGGGCTTGAGGCGCCCATTCGCTCAAGCGTGCGGAAGGCGCGGGCGGGTGAATGGGCGCTTGGGATAATAAGGGACCTCTGCACCTTCCGGTGTGGGTGGCAGGGAGACGTCTCGGGCGGCCTTGAGGGGCGGAGAACGGGTGCAAGTGGCGTTGCCAGGCCTGCTGCCGCGGCACGTGACCTGCCACGTCATCCACAATGAAAGCCCTAGTGCTATTGCGGCATGCATATCAAATTGTGCGGACTGAAACCCTCGTTGAAAGCCCCTCCGACCACATACATCACTTCTTGGGGGATTGGAAAGGCACCCATCGCTCTGGAGCGATCATGGCGGTGGGCTGGGTTGAGCGTCTCAATGCTCGCGTTGCCGACAGCGTGAGTTCTGAACCGTGCAGATCAGTATCGACAGCTCTGGTCGTGCAAATGGCCGGTTGCGGCTCAGGACGGGCTGCTGCCTGCCAGCTGCCGGCAGGCTGCCCTCAGGGTTCAAGTTGACCTAAATAGAACTAGGGCTGTGAGAAACAGTGTGCTCACTTCTCAGACGGTTTAAGCGCTGGCGGAAAAGGGGCTATGCAGCTGTTGAGGGAGTCCGGGCAGACATCACCCCGCCTGGCAGGCCCAGCCGTTCTCCCGCCCAAAAAGGCGGCAGCAGCCCCGCACCGTGGGGATCTATTCCCCAGCAGCCCATGTGGCCCCCTGCAGATCCTACCACCCACCCTGTGCCCCCGCGCCCTCTGACCAACCCCTGCAGTCTGTGGGGCGCTACTTCAAAATCAAGGAGCGCAACACCTCCTTCACCCAAGAGGTCCGGGGAGGCACCGTGACGTGAGCACTCCGCCCCACCTGGGCGGGACGGCGGGAAAGGCGGGGAGGGGTGAACGGGCGCAAAGGGGCGGCAGCGCAAGGGGTGCTGTTTGGTGAAGGGCTGCACGACTCGCTCACAATTTGGGCCGGGGCTGGCACACATCTGAGGGTGCCCGCCCATGAGCTGAGGGCGCCTCCCTTTGAGCAGCTGAGCTCCTGCGCAGGCCGCCTGCAGGCACCAGGCCCGCCCCCACCGGTACCCCTGCATCAGCACCCTTCTACCTGCCGCTGCCAGCCCCACTGCAGCGCCGCCCATGCGCGTGCCAGGCCCTCAAGGGTCCCCTCGCCCTGCCCGCTCCCCCTGCTGCAGCTTCCTCACCCTTGCATACATCCTGGCGGTGAACGGCGCAATCATTGCCGACACCGGCGGCCCGTGCATTGAGGATGGCCAGTGCCCCAACGGGCCTGGCTCCATCGGAGACCCCGTGTGCGACCAGGTGCATGTACCTTCGACCTGACAAGCCTACCTGCCTGCCTACCCGCCTGCCGATGCCTGGCGTAGTTGAGTGTGGGCGCCAACCGCTCGCCCGTCGGCGTTCCCAGCCGCCAGTGCAGCTCACGGGTGCTCCCTCAGAGCATGTCCCTCCCCGCACGCTTGCTCACTCATCGTGCGACACGTGGCTCATGTGCGGCGCTCCATAGCGTGTGCTTGCCTTGCGAGCTGACCAGCGTTGCTTGCTCCTGGCATGGCCCCCGCTCCCTCTTCCCACCCGCAGTGCGTGGCCGAAGTGCGGCGCTCCATCATCTCAGCCACCGCCGCCTCTTGCGTCATTGCGCAGTGAGTGCTGCCTGCTGTGGTCATTGAAAGTGCACAATGCCGTTGTGCGGGCACACTTCAGCTTGACTCTTGCCACCGGCCATCCGCACACAGACGCCGGCCTGCCACCGTTCCCCACCATTGCAGCCTGTAAAGCCCCGCGCTTCACATTCCTGTGCTACCTTCTCAGCAGCTTCCACACCCGCCTTCCGCCCAGCTTCCTCGTCCTCATGCACACGCCCCACACCCCCACACCTTCCCCGCAGCTTCCTGATGGGCGTGCTGGGCAACATGCCGCTGGGCATCGCCCCTGGGATGGGGTTGAACGCCTACTTCACTTACAATGTGAGACACAGCGGCGCCACGACTGTTGCTGTAGTTGGCCGATTGATTGCGGTGGCCAGAGCCCAGGGCCGGACCCCCGCGGTTGCCCGATCTTTGCGCCCACCCAGGCGCGGGCGTGCCTCCTGCTCTCCCCTGCTGCCATCGTGATGATCACATGCTGCCGGCCCATCCCTGCAGGTGGTCGGCTTCTACGGCACAGGCAAGGTCAGCTACAAGATGGCTCTTTGGTGAGGCGGGGGCAGGGCAGCTGCTTCATACGGATGGCTGCAAGCAGCGCGCTTGAAAGTCTGAGCATGGGCATGCCCCGCCACCGGGTCGGACCATGTTGCTGGATCTTGGTGCACACTTCTGCCCCCTCCCCCACCCCACACCTCAACTTGAACCCACCACTCCACCTCCCACCTTCACCACAAACCCGCCCAGCCCGCGCTTTCCCATTCTCTTCCTCTTCCAGCCCAGGACCCCTTTCCCTCCTACTGCCCCCTCCGCACCACCGCCTGCACTCAGTGAGGGCTCATCCTCGTCCCTCCCGCTGCGCTGCGCACCCCTTCTCGCCTGGATCCGCATCTCAACCCCCCTCGCTTGCGCGCCGTTGCCTCTCCCCTCCCCACCCCCTCCCGCAGCGCCGTGTTCATCGAGGGCTTCATCTTCATTGCCCTGGCCCTGCTGGGGGTGAGGGGCAAGCTGGTGCAGCTGGTGCCGCAGTCAATCTGGCTGGCAACCGCCGCCGGCATCGGCCTCTTCCTCGCGTTCATCGGCTTCCAGGTGCGCCGATTGCAGGCATTTGAAGCGGGTGCTGGCACCGGGCATGGTGTGGGATGGGCAGGGGCTTGCATGATGCGTTGATTTCAGGGGGAGGCGCCGTGTGACTCACTCGGAGCTCAGTGACTGCAAGAATCCCCTTGCTGATTGCTTTACGCTGCTGCGCCGCGCGTGCCCTGCAGAGCGGCGAGGGGCTGGGCATAGTGACCGCCGACCCCGCCGTGCTTGTGGGCCTAGGAGGCTGCACTCCAGAGTACCGCATCCTCAGGTGAGGGGTACTGCCGTAGTACCGCCAGAGTACCGCATCCTCAGCTGGGGCGCACCGCCAGGGCTGCCGGCAACGACTGTTCCTGCCGCAGCCACCAGTGTATAGATGGCCACCATCGGTTGCTCCTGCCAAGCCCTGGCCAGAGGCGCCCAGTGCAGCGGCAATCCCTCCCTTCCAAGTCAGCCTCCCTTGCCAACGCCCTGGTACCACGGCTGCTCTGCCTGCACCCAAAAAGGCACCTCCCTCTCCGCCTCCACCTGAGCCTCAACCTCCCCTCTCCCCACCCTCCGCCCCGCAGCTACCAGTGGACCGACGCCACCATTGGCTCCGCCTGCACCCTGGTCAACGGCACAGCCCAGCCCGACTTCACCCAGGGCGGCTGGACCCCCTCCAGCAACTATGCCTGCGACAGCGCCGGGGTCATGCGCTCCCCCACGCTGTGGCTGGGCATCTGCGGGGGCATGCTGATGTGCATCCTGATGAAGCAGAACCTGAAGGGTTCAATCATATATGGTGGGCCGGGCCGGGGCCGGGCAGGGCGGGAGGAAAGAGCCGGGGTGGCGGCGCCACGGGAGGGTGTGCACCACACAGCTAGTAACACACCGTGTGTGACACCCAGCTGCCGAGCGGCGCGGCGGTCGTGCCGTTGCCATGTCCCATTCCCACCGCGCATCCCTGCCTGACCCGTCCTATCGTGTTTTGTGCCAACCCCTGCCCCCTGCCCGCAGGCATCCTCTTCATCACCTTCATCTCCTGGATCCCCACCTCCTCCAACAAGGCAGCCTACCTGGGGTCCACCTCCTCCATCCCTGGCGGGCAGATGCGCCTCGACTACTTCAAAAAGGTGAGGCGAAAAGAGGGAAGAAAGTAAGAAGGGGCTGGGTCGAAAGAGGGAGGGAAGCAGGGTGCGGATGCGTGAAGCCAAGTTGCATGGGCAGGGCAGAAGGGGTGGCAGGATGGCCTGGCAGGCAGTCAGACCTGGGGGTGGGATGTGGCGGGGAATGGGGCCCCCGCAGCGGCCACCGAGTGCCGTGGAGTCCCAGGTGGCACGAGCAGGGAACACCTCACGAGCGCGCCTGTTGCCCTGCCTGCTGCCAGGCTGCCCAGTCGCCTCTCCCTCTCTGCTCACCCTGCCTCCCTTTGCACCCCACGCCTGTGTCTGGCCAGGTGGTGACTGCCCCCAACATCAGCAAGACGGCTGCCCAGCTGGACTGGTCGGGCTTTGGCGATGGGCAGCTCTGGGTGGCGCTCATCACTTTCCTGTGCGCAGTGGAAGGGGGGAGGCGAAACTTCCAGCTGAAAGCAGGGCAGCTGGAGGCACAGGGCGTGGCGTGCAGCTGTAGTGGTTCATGGGCAACGGGGCCTGCTGGGTGGCGCTCAGTGCATGCCTGGGGGAGGGAAGATGCGGAGCCCGCACAGGGTGCTTGTGCGCTTCTCGGTCGGCACCACCAAGTGCTGTAACTTCACGCCTGCCCGCCTGCCTCCCCCTCGCCTGCCATCCTCCCACAAGCACTCCGCCCGCGCCTGCTGCCTTCCCCACATGTGTGTGGTTGTGAAGTGTGGGTGTACACACACTTCCCCCCACGCCTGCTTGCTGCCTCCTTTTCCTCTCCCCCCACCCCCACCCCCTGCAGCTACATCGACCTGCTGGACACGACGGGCACCCTGTACAGCATGGCCTCCTTCCTGGGCATGTACCTCCCAGGCTTCATCGACAAGAAGACCAAGAGCTTCGAGAGGTGGGTGCCAGAGGAGTGAAGACGTTGGGGATCACAGAACAGAGCAGCTGCACAGCTCAGGAGGTGTGTCAGCCGTGCCACGCGCTTCGTGTGCTGTGCATGGAGGCTGGGTTGGGGGGCAGGGCGTGGGCTCGGCGGGTGCCACCACCCACAACCCGCAAGTGTCATGCCCTCCCGTGCGCCATGCCGCCCTCGGGAGTGTGCCATTTTCTGTAAGTGCCATTACCATGCATGCCATGATGGGATCAGTCCGGGACCCAGCTTGGTTGGTGGGCAAAAAGCACCGCCCTGCTCAGCCCGGCCCCGCCCCTCCATGCCCCCGCCCGCACGCACCCACTTGCGCAGGCAGACCCTGTGCTACACCGTTGATGGGATGTCCATCTCGATTGGCGCTCTCATGGGCACCTCCTCCCTCACAGCATACATCGAGGTGTGAACGGGCGACGGCGTGCAGCGCTTTTCTGGGACAGTTTTGGGGCATGGGTGCCTATACAATGCCCAACCAGCGGGCAGCTGTGGTAGCCGCCTCTGTTGAGTGGAGTGACTGGCAAGGCAGCTTGCTGCCACACGGGTGGCCCAGGGGTGGGGCGGGAAGCAGGCGAGGTGGTCCTTGTTGCGGACGCACCTTGTGTGCCTGCCTGTGCCCCTTCACCTCCCCCGCATCATCCTCAGTGCCCACCCAACCCACCCACTCACGGCCCCCTCTGCCCTGCGCGCAGTCTGCATCTGGCATCCGGGAGGGCGCCCGCACCGGCCTGGCCGCCCTCACCCTCTCCTTCTACTTCACCCTCGCCCTCTTCTTCACCCCCCTCCTGGCATCCATCCCGCCTTACGCCACCGGGCCCGCGCTCATCCTGGTGGGTGGGCGGGCAGGCGGGGAGCAGCGGGGCTGGGGGCTGGGGGGAGGAGGGCAGTGGGGTGGGGATGATATCTTCAAAGAAGTACAAATAACCAACAGGTATCGGCGTGCAGCGCCACCCACCGCCCCTTGCGCGTACCCTCCCTCACAAGTCTCAAGCCCCTGTGCCCCGCATTCCCATTTGTCACCCCTCCGCAGGTCGGTGCGTTAATGATGGCCAACATCACCAAGATTGACTGGCTGGATGTGAACGAATCCATCCCTGCCTTCATCACATGCATCCTCATGCCCCTCACCTACAACATCGGTGCGTGCGGGGCCGCGGGTGCAGAGGAAGGGTGGAATCGCCAGTGTGCGAGGGCGGGACAGGGGGAGAGAGAGAGAGAGAGAGAGCTCGCGTGTGGCCGAAGTGTGCTCGTGTGGTGTGTTCAGAGGGGGATCGGAGAGAGAGCAGTGCCCCCTGCTCTCCCCGGCGCCTGCTCCAGAGAGGGCTGGCTGCTGTGGTGGCAGCGCAGACACCCTGGTGCCGCCACGGCTGGTCGTCAGCCCACGCCACACGGCACCACATACGCCCCCTCCTTGGCTCAAACTACCACGCAAGTGTCAAGTGCAAGTGTGTACACGATTGCCCCCTCCTGCCCTTCACGCACGCATTCATTGCAAGTGTGCACACCGCCCCACCCCCTTCCTGCAGCGTACGCCGTGATTGGCGGGATCTTGTCCTGGATCTTCCTCAACGGCAGCACCTACCTCATCAACTTGGCCAGGGCACGCTTCTTCCCAGGCTCCCTGCCCCCCGACGCCAGCGCCTCCGGCAGCGTCTGGCGCCAGGCCCGCACGGTGAGCCCGCACCGCGTCACGGGTGCCTGCCTGTCTTCTTTCTCAGCTGTGTTTGCGGGATGTGCGAGGTGCATGGTGCTGCCTCAGCGGCCCTTCATGCTGTGAGGAGAGCCGCCGAGAGGGGATGCACGGCGGGATAGCTGCCCAGCCGTGCGCGGCAGGGTTGTTCCCCAGCTGCGCCCGTCCTCCCCGGCCGCCCCTCAATGCGCCCTCCCTTCCCTCCTGCCCGCCCTCTCCGGCCTCGCCCGCCCGCCCACAGATGACCTTCAAGCTTCCCAAGGACGACGAGGAGGAGGTGGAGGGCAAGGGGGGATCCTCCCCTGGGGGCCCGGCCAGCGACTGCGCCAGCGATCTCCACAAAGATCTGTCCCACCACCCCTCCACTGCCAAGGCGACGGCATCAGCAGAGGATCCGCTAGAGCGGGCGTAAGCCTGCGTGTATATAGAGGGGCAAGCCCTGCGGCTGGGTTGGGCAGAGAAGGGGAGCGGTGGCGCAGCCTGCAGCTGCTCGGCGGATGTTGGGAGGAGGAGGGAGGCCAGTGCCCCTTCCAACGCACTTTGTTCTCAAGCATCTGCCCCAGGGCCTGCCCGCTTGCATGGCCGGCGCCAACCCAAATGGCCGCTGCCTGCATCCGATGGCCAGTCTCGTAAGTCCCGCTTCCTTGCCAGCTTTTGCCACCCAAGGACGTTCACGCTTGACCAACACTCTCAAACCCATGTACCCACCCTGGTGCCCTCACGCCCTTCCACACCCCTTACTACCCTCACCACTAGAGTATCCAACTGCCCCTAGCAGTTCTGCACCTGTCTGCGCTCCATCCAGCTCCACCCTGCCCTGTCAGGGGGTTTCTGCGTGCATGCCTCTGTACATGCCAGCTGGCGCCTGGCAAGCGCCCATGTACCCAACCCCGCCGTTGCCTGCCCGTCCCACCCGGCGTGCTTGCTTCTGGCAGTGCTGCCGCCGCTCTGTACCACTGGCAGCAGCTATGCCACCCGTGTTAGCGTGCTACTTGGCTCCTTGCACCCGCTGAGCGCTTGGCATGCAATCTTTTTGCTGCTCTGCTGACGGCTAGCGGGAGTTGACATGTAAGCAAATGCAAGTACGCGTATTGTGTTATCTACTAGGCTTAGATGATGTGATCTATGCAGGTTAAGGTGCAGGCGGCAGCGGGAGCGGGCGCAGGGGCACCAACAGTTGAGAGGATCGGTGAGCGGGCAGCGGGTGGCGGCATATTAAAGCGTGTGGCGCACACATGATTGCACTCAAGAAACAAATGGGCCCTGCACGCGGTGCGAGGCAAGGACCTAGGGTGTGGGGGCAGTACAAACCATGTCGGCGAAAGGAATTCAGCAGGCGCACCAGTGGCGCCCACGATAAACACCTGGTTATCATACAAGGGGTGTGCAGTCTGGCAGCTAACAACCCATCACTGTGCTGCGGCGGCAGCCGCCGCCGGGCAAGCACCACAGTCCGGCGCCGCCGCAGCAGAGGGCAGCTGCAGCACAGCTTCCAGCGCAGCCAGCGCCTGCCAGCCATCCAGGTCACCCCACAGGGAGCCCTGCCGGGGCGTGCTCACGCCCGGCTGCTGCTCCTGGTCAGAGGCCCGCTGCTGCTCTTGCGGCCGCTGCCGCTGCTGATGCCGCTGATCGCCACACAGGGGCTGCTGCTCCTGCTGCTGCTGCTGCTGCTGCGGGGGCGCAGCGGCGGCGGCGCTGGCAGCGGGGCGCAGGTCAATGCCCAGCTCCCAGGCAATGCATGCCAGCTCAGCGGTGCTGGGCACATCGATTGCCGGCTCCTGCAACCGGTCGGGAGAGCCAGTGGGGGGTAAGCAAACTTAAAGGACAGTTGATGCGTAGCAAGGCCAAGGGATGCGTACCAGCAGTGCTGGGGGGCACAGAAGGGTGCCAGGCACGTGTGCCAGCTGGCACCGAGTGGTAGAGCGACCACTTCCAACCCAAAAGCTAAGAACTCACCGTGTCAGCGGCATCCAGGATGGAATGGGCCTGCTTCACTTTGTAGGGGTCCGCCGGCAGCGGCGGCAGCGGTGGCAGGGTC
This sequence comes from Micractinium sp. NFX-FRZ, assembly GCA_029339195.1. Classification (NCBI taxonomy): domain Eukaryota; kingdom Viridiplantae; phylum Chlorophyta; class Trebouxiophyceae; order Chlorellales; family Chlorellaceae; genus Micractinium; species Micractinium sp. NFX-FRZ. Next base: position 4,840 of record JAPTJF010000415.1, on the reverse strand, counting down.
GGCAGCAGCTTCAGGAGGCTGGCTGGCGACAGAGGCGGGAGCGCCAGCTGCACCGGCTGTACCAGCGGCTGCTGCTGCGTCCCCGCTTTGGCTGCCTGCGCCGGCTGCGACACCGCTGGGGCAGGCTGCACCTGCTGCTGGTCCAGGCACCTCTGGAGCACCAGGGGTGTGCACGGCTCCTCACCAGGCGCCAGAGAGGGCGCCTTTGGGGTCAGGGGTGCTGGGGTGGAGGGATGGTCGGCACGTGCCGCCGCCAGCGAGGCTGCTGTCCTGGACGGCGCAGGCAGCTGCAAGTGCAGCCGTGGCGGCTGCGCCTGCTTGCACCGCTTCTGGCCGAGCTGCTGGGGCTGCTGGGAGTCTGCCGTGCAGGAAGCCGCCGCCTCCCCCGCCGTGCCCCGCTTGCTGCCAGCAAGACGTGGGGACCGCCGCAGCTGCCGTACCGGCTGCTGCCCCAGCTCCGTGTCCTCGGCGCCCGGCCGGCGTAGCTGCCGCTGCACGCCACGATCTACCTGGAACGCCCAGGGAGAAGACTCCTGGAAGGGGGTCGAGTTGTGCACAGAGGGAGCATCATGCTGTCAGTGGTGGAGCTGGTGGAGTGCCTTTTGAAATGGGACGGGACGGGCCCACCAATGCAAGGTGGGTTGGGGCAGGCAATGCAGGCAGCGGTCAAGGCTGAGCATCCCAGTCAGCATGTGCCAGTTAACTCACCATATCAGCCAAGCAGGCAACTCCCCGGAGGGCTTGTGCTGTGGCTTGCTGGTTTGCGTGGTTGGTGCTGGCTCTTGTGTGTGAGGTGGTTGTGCTGGCGGTCCCGCAGAGGGCCCCTCTGGTGCCAGCTGCGCTACCTGCTGTCCTGGCGCGTGTCTTGCCCATTTCAGTCTGCGGGGCAAGTGTAAGGGCGTTTGAGCAAGCTCGGCTCATCAACCCCCCCACACTGGCCAGCTGGCACTCCTTCCGCACACGCTTCACCACGCGGTGGCAGTCTTACTTGCGGTGAGCTCACTGCCACCCCCTCCCAAAACAATCCCAACTCACCGACGGGTCGTGGGACAAGGGAACTCGTCCCGACTGCCGAGTGAAGGGTGCGAAGCGCCAGCGGTCGCAGCTTGCAGGCACCTGTTGCGTCCTACTGTGCATGCACAGTGATGGTGGGGTGCTGGTAACTAGAAGGCTTGTGCTAAACCGTTGCCAAGAAGGAGGCTGGGTGTCTCATGCAGCCATGCTGTGCATGGTATGCAGTTGCTGCAGGAAGCCGATAGGATGGGGTAACCAGAAGGCGACGGTTGCACGATGGCCGGCTTGGCGGTCGCAGAAAATGTAGCACGAAGTCTCCGACTTTTCAAGCTGATAGAGCTGGGTGCCTGGGCACTTGTGTCCTGCGGGCCGGGCCGGCAGCGGCGGCAGCTTGGCGCTGCCGGTTGGCCCCGAGGAGTGTCTCCCTGGCTGTGCGTCTTCAAATGTTCGTCTGGAGCACATGCTGCACGGGTCAGACCGTCTGTGTGAGGTTGCACCTTCCGGGTGGAGGCCCAGCCGGTCACACGCTGCTTGTGGATCCGGGCCCTCCCAACTGCTGCCCCGTCCCGCTGCGCACACCCGCCTGCCTGCAGGCTTTCCTCAGGCCAGGTTGGCTGTCGCTTGCCACGGGCTTGCGCGTGCAGTGCAGAAAACAGAACACATGCCTTGGACCGCCTGCGCCCGCTTCTGTGCGCACCTCTTCGCCTGGTGCAGCGGCGCGTTGCCAGCACAGCGTGCAGAGCAGCCTGAGCCGGCGTTCGGATGAGGGGACAAGCGCACATTGCACAGCTGAGCTGCAGCCACCAGCGGCTCGAGGGGCCCAGCACAGGGCAGACCAAGCAATGCAACCGCGACTGGGCCCGCTGCTGGCCAACCCCAGCCTCATTCCTTGGTGCCACTTTCACTCCCTTTTCAATCCTGCCCGTGCGTCAAGGGTTGTCTCACAGGGCAGGTCATATCAAACAAGGTATTGGGTCACTGGGGAATGAATCTCAAGCAAGCAGGGGGACACTTAGGCGAAGGCACGAGCACAGCGTGTCCGTTTTAGGAGCAAGACATGGCAGACGTGCGTGTTCACTTGGGTTATTGGAGGGCGGCGGTACCGTGGCGGAAAGCCGTCGAGGCACTTCCTGCTTAGGCTCATGCCGCCTGCCCGAACTGCTTCTCAGCACGCTGCTGGCTGCACATGCCACTCGCGCCAAGTCGCCGTCTCCTCATCCGAGCATCTGCGGGCAGCAGGGGCAGGGGTGGAGATGTCAGGGGGTGCGCTTGCGGAAGGCGTGGTGCTTGGAGCGGGCAGTAGGCGAGGGCGAGCAAGCAGTACTGCGGCAGCACAGCAGTTCAATGACTGCTTTCGTTCTCAGCGTTAAAGCACATTGCATACACCTCGGGAGCATGCATGGCACCTGTCTTTGTGCCTAACCGCCAATAGCCGCGGCCGCCTGCGGTGCACTCAAGTCGCAGCACCCAACAGCTCACCTCGCGTGCGATGGCGGCCAGGCGGGTGCGGTCCACACCAGGGGGCATGGCCAGGTGGCGCCGGTGCAGCTCCTCCGCCACATTGGTGTACAGCATCTTCACCTCCACCTGCGCTCCGGGTGCGGGCAGCGCCGCCAGCCCGCTCTGCCGGCGCGCATTCATCACCGAGCGCACGGCAGCAGAGCACTCGTCAGCATAGGCGAAGCGAGCAATGCGTTGACCCATGGTGACGCCTGCAGGGAACGAGGAGAGGAGACAAGGTAGGGGATGATGGAGTTGCAAAAGGGAGGGGGCGCTGCAAGGCGTTCCCGCCGCTGCAAGCGCAAGCGCCGCCAGGCAGGGACAGCCGCAAGGCCCCAGGCCGCTGCAGGCGTCGTGCGGCTGTGCCAGTCCTCGCTGCACGACTTTGCGCAGGCCTGCAATTGCTAGCTGCCTCGACTAGCGGCCCTGACCGGCCTCGCACCGGCAGCTGCACCGGCTGCCGGGCTCGGCTGCCAGGCCTGCATTGCCTGAGGCAACCAGTGAGGGCAGCTGCTGGCGGCACTCGCTACAGCGGCCATGCGTTGCGCACCTTTGAGGGCTATAAGGCAGTGAAGGCAAAAGGCGCGGTCGGACTGCTCGCTGGCCGGTTGGAAGGGTCGGAAGAGGCGAGGGAGTGGTGAGAGAGCTTTTTGGTGATTGAAAGAGTGGGGCGAAGGGCGATCGGCGCCATTATGAAGGCGGGCGACACCATCTACCAGCGCTGCGCCCGCTGGCCGGCGCCCTCGCAGGCGCCGCAAGCACCCGCCTCTCAGGTAAGGCAGGCGGCCCCCCTTTGCCGGCTTTGATGCTGCAGCTGGAGGCCCCATTAGCTTTCAGAACAAATTCATGAAGTCTGCTGCGGGGGCAGCAGCGGCGGCGCCTCTGCGTCTCCCAGGCAGAGCTTGCAGACGGCGGCAACCGCCTTGCACCGGGCTGGGCAGTTTGCAGGCCCGCCTCGATAGCAGCGCCGCTATTAGTGGTTAAACCGCATGCACACAGCTGAGCCCTACAGGGCCCTGCCTCTCAACTTCACTTGGCCTACGCTGTGCAAGGAACACGTGGTGCTCACGTGAACATCGTGCATTCACTCGCCCCACAGGCACCCAGGACCTCTCTCTACAGGGAGGGCAGGGGCACAGCCGAAGAAGACGGTTGGGATTACACAGCGCCAACTGCAGCCAAGAGACGGGGGTCACATGAGAACTGGGGAGAGGTGAGAACACCTAGAAAACATTGGGTGGCAGACAGGCGAGGTGCTGCATGGTCACGGCTGGGTGCGTGTGCTCACTACGACGGCACACGCCAGATTGGGAGGGAGGGATACACAGCACACATGCGGGAAGCTGAAGAAGAAAAACATGTTGGGTGCGCCACGGTGGTGCGCACCCAGATTGAAGGATGGGGATGCAACAAGTGTGCACACATGGGTGTTCTTGCGTTCATTTGTTGCATCACGAGAGCTTTCGTTTGTGCGCTCCTGGCGCCCTGTGTCGAGCATGTCAGTTGCAGGGCTGGAGGCAGGATAAGGGGTTAGCCCACCACCGGCGCAGCCTGCACGCACCCTAGGCTGTTGCGGAGGCTGCCGCCGGCACGGGATGGGCGCTGCCGCGGCCACGCCCCCGGCCAGAGTAGCCCCCACGGCCACGGCCACGACCACCAAAGTTGGCGCTGTTGGCTGGGGCAGTTGCACCATCGCCAGCCGGCCTGTCAGCATGAGCAGGGCCTGGGACGTCGCCGCTCGTGCCCTGGCCGGTGCCCCGGCTGCCTCTCCCGGCGTCACGCCCGCGGCCCCGCCCGCCTCGTCCGCCGTCGCCGCGCCCGGCAGCTGGCGGCGCCGGCGCCGGTGCTGTGGCCCCGCCAGCGGGGCTGGGGGCTGCACTGACGTAAGGCCGTGCGGCTGGGGGCGGCCGGAAGTAGAGACTCGCTGTGGTGGCGCTTGCGTTTGGTGGCACATATGTGGGCAGTGCAGGCGGCTGCCCCGCGGGTGCAGCAGGTGCGCCGTCGGCCCCAGTCGCGAGCGGTGGAGCGCCTCGGCCGCGGCCACCGGGCCCCCTGCCTCTGCCGGCGCCCCGCCCCCTGCCGCCAGGGACCCGGCGGTCGCCTGGTGGGGCGTGCTCCGCGTGGGTCGCTGCTGCAGCTGCATGCGTGCCTTGGGGAGTGGGCGCAGATGCTGCCGATGCATCGGCTGCTGAGGGCGCTGTGCCAGCTGCGCCTGCCGTGGGTGCCGCCGCCGGCCCGTTTGCAAAGCCGGTGGCGCCACCGTCGCCCCACTGCTCGCCCCTGCCCCGGCCGCGGCCCCCCCCCCCGCCCCCGCGCCCCCCCCCCC
>JAPTJF010000414.1:0-55826 GCA_029339195.1 Micractinium sp. NFX-FRZ | reverse complement strand
ATCCCTCACCCCCGCCCCCTCTGCTGCTGCCTGTACTTGCCCGGAGCGCGTCAGTGTACCGGCCCCTCGCCGCCCTCCTGAATGTGCTGGCAGCGCACGAATTCATTGTTACTCTTTGATGTATTGCTGGTGTTGCTGGTGTAAACGCCACCCTGAACAAGAACGGGGCACCCGCACAGACTCTAGCCTAGAGGCATGCATTCCCTAAGCTGTGAGTGAGGCCACCGTGCGAGGAGTGGCACCTGATCGCAAGTGACTTGCAGCGTGGGAATGCTCTATGTGTTGTTGGGTCGTGGCTGTCCCCCAGCTGCGCTGGCTGTCGCCGAGTCCAGTCAGCAACGCGTCTGGCGGTAGGTCCAAACTCTTGCCACCCAAATCTCCTGCCATTTGCATTTCCGCCGTCTACGCTTGCTGCCGGCCACCATGCGGGTTGCAGTGCCGCTGTTGGCGGTCCTGCTCCTTGTGCAGGGCCCGTTCTTGGCAGCCGCCATCGAGTTTGAGACGGCCACTGTCGATGGGGAGCTTGCGATCACCAGCGAGTGGGAGGGCGGCTTCTGCGGCAGCCTCATGTGAGTGGTTGAAATCGCAGCCGGTCGACAGCTGCAGGCAGCCACCCTCCCAGCGGCCTGGAACACTTGCTGGCTCGTGCATGGCTCCGAGGAAGCCTGAGTGAGGCGCGGTCCGCGGCCGGCGCGAACAGCGGCACTATGGCGGCACCAGCACCCCCCGCGTCGTGACGGGCCGGGGCGGGTATGTGCCTGCATGCGCGCTGCAGGACGCGTAACCCCGGGACCAACCCGTCAACCAGCTGGGCCGGCCTCTTCACCTTCAGCGGCGGCGAGCTGACAACCGGGCCGAACGGCAATGGCGTGGGGGAGAGCGTCGGGCCCAACCAGTGGACCTTCATCCCCACCGACCCAGCGCAGGTACGGCCTGCCGCCCCGCTGCCGCCGCAGTCGCTGCCTAGCGTTGCTCTGTGTTTCTTATCACTGGAAGGTCGTTCGCATGCCGGGTCCGCCTGCTCCCCAGATAAAAGAGTGCCCCGTAGTGTAGCTTGGCAGGAAGCGCAGCATGCGCATCACGCCCTCCCTGCCTGCATGCCCTGTAGTGCTTCATCGCGCCCCCACCCACCCACTGCCTGCCGTTCCCCCCTCCTTCCTGCCCGCCTGCAGATGGCCATCTTCCCCAACAGCACCGTCATGGCCACCTTCTGCTGCAACGCAGCCAACAACGCGCAGGTGGAGGCTTCCTTCCGCGTGATCTTCTCATACGATTACAAGGTGGGCCACACCACAGCCTTTGCTTCACACATTGTTTGAAGGCTCACGGTGTGCTGCTGTTTGAGATGGGCAGTTTCCGTGGCACGTTACCATGCGGCTGCACAGTAGGGTGAGGTCGGGTGCAATGGCAGAGGTGGTGAGGCGAGGTGGGTGGGGTCACAGCATCGGTCACAGCGTGGCCACTTCAGGCAGCCAGCTGCCTGTAATTAGCCAACCTGGGCTTCCAGCCCCCATCGAGCCAACTGACACTCGCTGACATTTGCCTGCGCCATGCAGGGAGTTGGCTACAACCCCCCTCCGCCCCCCAGCCCGCCGCCCCCCACTCCACCCAGCCCCCCTCCCCCGACTCCACCCAGCCCGTCACCGCCCCCTCCTCCCAGCCCGTCCCCGCCCCCTCCTCCGCCACCCAGCCCCGTGCGGTCCCCACCCCCCGCTGTCGTGGCGGCGCCCGTGGGCGGCCCGCAGCCGGCGCCAGCGCTGGCGCCTGCTGGTGCTGAGGATCTTGTGTCTGGTGGGCCCGAGCCCAGCACCGTGCCAGACACTGCCTCCCCCACTGCCGCGGCCCCTACCCCTGCCCTGAGCAGCGGGCGGAAGTTGAAATGAGGTGGGCTGCTGCTGCTGGCAGGGCCCGGCTTTGCTTGCGCATGCATGCATGTGTGTAGTGGGAGCATCGGCACATTCAGCCTGTCGGTGTGCGACAGCCGCACGGCGCAGCATGCATATCATGACACCTCCCGCTTATGTGCCCGCTGTGCAGCCTTTAGTTCGTTCGTACCATCGTCTTGACCGCGCTCCATATGATGTCGAGTTGCTGCCGTTCCCTGCCAAGATCTGGCTGGATTCCAAACGCCTCCTTCCCGATGGCAGAGGCAGCCGATTCACACTCCGTCCCCCACCCTTTCCCCAGCGACCCCCCCCCCCTACTTCCCACACTCCTCGCATTATCACCATCATCAGCCGCACTACCATAGCCGCCCCTCCTCCCTGAGCAAATAGTATCAGTGAAAGTTGCACGTTGCTGCTGGCCCCCTGCCTGCCCCGCTCTTCTGGCGCGGCTCTGCACCTGCGATAGGGTGCCGCAACGAGCTGCCCAGCAGCCGCCATTTCACAGAGGCGCTGCATGCTTGTAATTTCGTGAAGGTTGCACAGCACTCACCCAACTGTGCAAAAGAGCCTTTGAACAGATGGGTCACCGCTCAATGGCCGGCCGCCGCCACCGCCCGCCTGGCGCAAGGTGGCAAACAAGCAGGAATCCTTGCTCTGTGCCGTTGCACGCGCTGTTATTGTGCACATCCGCATCACCGCGTATTGCTGCCGCCAGCACGTGCAGGTGGTCCTTAGGGAACAAGGAGGACGCCATGAATTTCGTCGAGTCCACTCAATTGCGCAACTGGCAGTTCTCAGCGGACCAGCTGGTAAATTTGTTCTTTATCTAGTGATCCGGGATTGCAGCGACGTTGCTCTTCCACCGGTAGTGATCGGCCCGAAACCTGCGCTTCCCTTCCGCAGAGACGGCAGCGCGAGGAGAACCGCCAGCGAAGCGTGGACGCTCTAGCGCAGGTGCGCGACCGGGCAAGGCTGCTGGGCCACCCACTGTGCTGCCGCCGCCGCTGCCGCCACACCCTGCTGGCTGCCAGTTCACCCTTCTGCCTGCAAGCCCTGCAGGCCCATGCCCGCATCGCCTCTGCCTCCGTCGCCTCGCTGGACACCCTGGACTCTCAGTCCTCAGGTCTGATACATTCCGCCCGCCTGCCTGCACACAGTTTTGCTGCCCTCCCTGCAACCGCCCCTCTCCCGCTCCCCACGCCTCGTCGTAACCCAACATGGCTGCGCCCCCTCTGCTCCCCAGCCTGCCTCTGCTTACATTTTATTACCTGCTGTGCCTGCCCCGCAGGCGGCACTGCAGTCCCAGCAGCGGCAGCACCGGAGCCCCTGTCTTTGGAAGAGGAGCTGTCCCTGCTGAAGTACTATGGCACAAAGCTGCAGCACGTGTGCCGGGAGCTGCGCCTGCCGCGGCGGGTGCTGGGCACCGCCACAGCGTACTTGAAGCGCATCTATCTGGCCGTCTCCTGCCTGGATCAGGACCCGCAGCAGCTGCTGCTCACCTGCCTGTACCTGGCCTGCAAGGTGCGGGCTGAGGGGGCGGGGTGGGGCGGGGCGGGGCAGGCGGGCAGTGTGGTGAAAATCCGAGGTGGCCGCTTCTCGTCTGTCCGCAACTGCCGTCAAGGCCTTCAGCCGTCGCCTGCACCGGTTCCAGCATGCCACCCACCCATCCACCCACATACCCCACCCAAAATAAGCCTCTGGCAGAGCAGACCGAGGAGCACATCCTACATACCCAGCCTTGATTCATACCAGCACCTCAACTGCCACCCTACCCCACCCTGCCTGCCCTCGTCCGTCCTCCCTCTGGCAGATTGAGGAGCACTACATCTCTGCAGCGGAGCTGGGGCGGCTGACGGGCGTGCCAGCAGACCTCATCCTGCGCACCGAGCTGACGGCACTGCAGGTGAGGGGCGGCAGGGAGGCGGTGCGAACGGGGAGGGGGCGTGCCGTGCCTGCACCCTGGACGCCTGCCGGCTGGTCCTTTCTCCTTGTGTTCTCCCCCATCGCTTTCAATACACTTGCCCCCACACTTCAGTTGAGAACTGCCTTGCACTCGGCCTGAGCGTGATTTCTTCTGAGCAAAGCCACTTGGCGTTTGCACACCCCCACCCTCCTCCCTCCGTGGCAGGGCCTGAAGTTCGACCTGATCGTGCACTCCCCTTACAAAGCCATCGACGGCTTCCTAGAAGACATCAAAGATGCGGCGGCTGCGGCGGGCGGTGCTGGCAGCGGCGCTGACGAGGCGGCGGCAGCAGCGGCGGCAGCGGAGCAGGGGCTGGACCCAGCCATGGCGGGCCTAGAAGAGGACCAGTTGGGGCGGGTGCGCGGCGTGGCGTACAGCGCAGCAGACGCGCTGCTGCTGAGTGATGCGCCGCTGCTGCACACACCCGGGCGGCTGGCGCTGGCGGCGGTGCGCAGCGGGTTCAGCAAGGTGGGGGGGTGGGCGGGTGCATTAGGCTGGGCTGAACGGGGGCCGGCCAGCGGGGCTGTGGGCTGCTTTCAGGCTGCTGTGCTGTGCGTTGGGTGGCTGCTGGAGCAGCAAGATCTGTGGACATGTTGGAATGGGCTCGCTGCCGGCAAGCCATTCTAGGCTGCTGCTGCTGCTGCTGCTGCTGCTGCTGTTGCTGCATGCACCCTAGTGCACGCCCCGCAGTTTGCCCTGCTGCTCATCCCACGCGTGAAAACGTCGCCTTTGCAGCTGGGGCATCAAGCTGCCTGCACAAGTATGCAGCGCGGTTAATGCCAGTCAATCGCCACAAACCAAAGCTGCCAGCTTTTCGCCACCACTGTGTGCAGCTGGGCATCAAGCTGCACAAGTATGTGGAGCGAGTGGCCCAGCGTAGCAGCAGCAGCAGCAGCAGCGGCGGTGGCAGCGGCGGCGGCGGGGACTGGCAGGCGGCGCTGGCGCGGCTGCAGGCCGCCCTTGCTGAGCTGGATCAGCTGGGTGCTGAGGGGGCACGGTCAGTGGAGCAAGACCGGATGGCGGCATTGGATCGCAAGCTGAAGGCCTGCCGCAGCGCGCTGCTGGAGGGCGGCGGCGGGCAGGGCGGCAAGGCGGCGGCGGCGGCAAAGGCGAGGGCGAAGGCAGGGAAGGCGGCGCGCAAGGCGGCCAAGGTAGCGGAGCAGCGGAGCGCGGCAGAGGCGGCAGTGGGCATCCTGCCGGCGACGGCAGCACCGGCGGACGGCGGGTGCGAGCAGCCCGCCGCCAAGCGGCAGCGACAGGACTCGTGACGCTGAATATACCATTTTGTAACAATCAATGTCTGCTAAACCTCAATAATGGGATTGCCTCACCCCATCCAGTGCCAGAGAGCTTCAAATGCGAAGCAGACCCCAGAGTCTGAGTGCACCAGCCCAGTAACAGGGGTCGGGCACCCGACCCCTGATCTGGTTCTCCCTCTACAGCGCAAATTAGCGCAATTCCCCACATATTTTTGTTTGTCAGATACTCAAGAGGCTCTACGTTGAGCTGCAGCGCGTTCTGTGCAGCACAGAAACTGTTTAAAGGTCTCAAAGGTGCAGTAGGGGCGTGGGGCGGGCCGGCCAGGCGCAGCAGCACCGGCACCGCCCTTTTGGCGCGCTAAAAGTGACACCCTGGCAACATAGAAACCGGCCCAAACCAGTCCGCAAGTGCCTCAGGAGGTGCCAGAGCAAGACATGCTGCAGCCATGTCGCGCGCCGGGGCGGCGGAGGCTCGGCGGGCGCCTCCTCCTGGTGGCCGGAGCCCTCGGACCGCGTTACCAGCGTTTGTATGAACTCATTAGACAGCAACATGTGCTTGGGGATAGCGGGGAGGAGCGGGACGGCCCCCCCTTGGTGGGCCCGCCGACTTCCTCGCCGAGGTGCTTGCGGCCCTCTAAGCCCATTTGAAGACAAACTGGTTGAAGAAACACGCTTGCAGGAAGCTAAGAAGGCGGGAATGAATTTTCTCGGAAACCTGCCAGCAATGCAGGTTTGGTGCACTCAGACAGAGGGGAAGAGGGGTCCTGCTGCCGCTCCCGCTGGGCTGCCGCTGACGAGGCGGGCTGCCATGGGTGCGCGGCCATTCTCTTCGTGGCGGCGCGGAGGTTGTTCCATTTGTGCTGTTGGCATATCAGTGCGATAGTGCAGGTTGCCGCAAACCGCTCTGCACTCCTCGCTCGCCACACCTCCGCCACAGCGCCATGGCGGCCTTCTCGACCTGGTTTGGGTGGCTGTCGGGTCTGTTTTCCATGCCCCCTTTGCCGGGCACGCGCGAGGCTATGCTGGAGCAGTACCGCGCTGGCGCTCTGGCCGTAAAAGAACACAGCAAGCCTCCTGGGCAGAGAGATGAGGAGCTGTTGCGCACGTTGATTATCAAGTTTCGCAAGCTCCAGCTGGAGAACGCAAAGGTGGGGTGGGGCCCTTGCAGCCATCGGAGCGGCGGCGGCGCGTGGGTGGGCACTAGCGGAGGGGCGCTCCTGTCTGGCTTTTGCCTGGCGGCAGGGTTTGCTTGCAGCTGAGCTGCGCTGACCTGCACATAGCTCCCTTGGGACCAGGATCTGCAGTTGCGTCCATGCACTGCATAGCCGTGCATGCAGCTTGGCGGCTGAACGCCTGTGCACCCACGTTCCACACTTGCAGGCTGATGTAAAGACGTTTGCCCTCTATGCCTCCGGCTTTGAGCAGTCCGTTGCCCGCGACTGCTGCGCAGCTGCTGGGTGGGTGCGGCAGCGCGTGCTTGCATCGTACCAAGCTATAGACGACTACTACTGCCAGCACATCCAGCAGGTGGGCATGGGAGGCGGTGAAGCGCTGGCACTGGCTTGCCTGCCACTCCTGCCCTCCTGCCCCCCCTGCCCCCCAGCCCGCCCACCTGCACCCTCTTGCTCCCACAGTGCCCATCGTTATCTTCATTTGCATCCCGCCCATGTGAGTATATTTCCTCACCAGCAGGGCATCCCCTGCCCCGCCCCCACCGCAGGTAAGGGAGGAGCTCGCTGCGGCAGAAGCGCGGCGCCCGGCTGTCCTAGTAGCTCAGCCCGCCCTGCACCTCCACCTGACCGGGGCGCTGCAGCAGCCGCCACCGCGGCTGGACATGTGCAGCGTTTGTGCCGGCAACATAGAGAAGGTATGGTGCTGACGAGCGGGAGGGGGGTGGTGAGACGGCAGGCTGGCAGGCGTGGTCCGCTGTCTGAGTTCAGACTGTAGCGCAGCGTGCACCCATGCACTTGCAGCTGGGTTTCCTCGGACGGTGCCGATCCCCGCCTGGACCCAGCCTTAACAGTATTCTTGCTGACCTGCCCGCCTGCCTGCCTGCCTGCCTGCCTCTCTGGCTGCCTGCCTTCCTGCTTGCCTGCTTACTTGTCTGGCTGCCCACCTGCTTCTTGCAGATGGAGCTGACTGAGGAGTCATGCAGGGTGCATGCCGTGGCCCTCCAGCAGCATGCCCTGTTGACAGGCAAGAAGGCCGTGCCTGCTGCCGCCGCTGCCAGCCAAGGAGAGGCAGGGGCAGCCGCGGTGGCAGCAGACCTGCCTGCGGAGGAGGTCCAGCAGGGCCAGCAGCAGCAGGACTGCGGCGGCGCCAGTGATGCCGGCAGTAGCGGGGGTGCTGCACCAGCCACGCCCAAGCAGCCGCAGCTCTCGCCGCCGCCGCAGCACACCTCCTCAGACCAGGAGCATGAGTGGCAGCAGGAAGCGGATGCAGCGGACGAGCGGCATAGGCTGCTACCTTGTGCGCAGCGCTAGGCGCATGAAAGCGCTGATGTGGCAGCCGCTATCCAGTGCACCTCCGCCTTGTGCTGCTGGCGGCTCCTTACGCTGCTTTAGTTCTTTGTTCCGCCTCTGCGTGCTGCATTCTTTCCGCACGAGTGTCGTATGCATCTGCTGCGTGCCTGCCCCACCTGGCCAGCCCTTCCAAGCCTCTCCCGCCCATCATGCTCCTCCCCCCACACACAGCATGCACAGACGTTCTCTCTCCTCCTCTGCTTGCATCTTGTTCCCCACATCATCCAATCCATCCTTGATCCTCTGTCCCTCTTCCTGCGAGCCCCGCCATGTACACTGCGGTTGCCTGCTCAACTGCACTCAGCCCCACCCTGCCGAACGCCTCCGTGCTTCTCCTCCACCGCTTGCACTGCATGGGGCTGCCTCATTTGAGTTTCGGCTGTGCAAGTGCAACGGCAGTGTTCACGCACTTGTCAAAGCACACATGCTCTGAGATGCGTTTTGGGGGACGCATGAAGCAGCAGAGGCCTGCGCAGTTTGGCGGGCGCATTCCTGCTCGGCCGCACCTGCCTGCACGGGCAGCGAGTGCACTCGCCCGTTTTCTCAAGTCTCATGCTCCCTTGGCAGCGTTCATCAACTGTCCGCAATTCTCAATCCTTGTAGCTGTAAAACATGTTTAGGCAGATCAGGCAGCCTGCCATTTTCGTGAATGCCAGTTGGGTGCTGCCCGTCGAGGCTAAGCGCCGTACCCCCCAACTGCACCCTTAAGCAGTGGGTGGTGGCATGCCTATCCGCCCCTCCCTCCTCGCCATGTGGTTCTACCTCCTCGCCATGTGGCGCACATACGGCGGACGGCGGGTGCGAGCAGCCCGCCGCCAAGCGGCAGCGACAGGACTCGTGATGCTGAATAAATAATTTTGTAACAATCAATGTCTGCTAAACATCAATACTGTGATTGGCTCACTAGACTTCTCAGCTCAAAATGTGGGGAAATGTTGAGCGCCATGGCTCCGCACTGGCTCCGCCCCAGTCCCGCCAGCCGGAGCCAGGTGTCGTTTCTTGTCGTCAGGTCCTATTGGAGCGCCATCGCCTGGTTGCGGTCGTCGCATCTGTTCTGCGTGTCTGTTGGATCAGTCTCGGTAATCAAGCGAGGTAGGCCGGGCAGCCCAAAGCTCGGCGATCGAGCGGGGCTGTTCTGACGCTTCACGCAGCGTGGTGCAGGCATGGACACGGCATTCGCGATCATCCTGGCATGCACCGCCCTCAAGGTGCGCCGCCCGCTGCGCGCCCCTTCACACCTGCACCGCTGCCGCCCTGCTGCCACCGCCGTCGTTGGTGCCATGCTCTAGCCCATCCCCTTTGCTTCTGCTGTGTCGCAGGTGCTGCTGATCCCTACCTACCGCTCCACCGATTTTGAGGTGCACCGCAACTGGCTTGCCATCACGCACTCCCTGCCGCTGGAGCAGTGGTGAGCCCAGCCGTACGCACAGGGTTTTACCCTAATCGGAAGCACTACCGCCGCTGCTTCATTCATTCGTATGCCGGCAACAAACCAGCAAGCCAAATCCTCTCTGCTGCCCAATCCGCCTGCTGCTCCGCACCACATCCTGGCTTCCCGCTCTCCCTGCTGCCGACCTTGCTCGCTGCACCACCGTCTTGCTGCAACCGCACCGGTGCAGGTATCAGGATGAGACTTCTCAGTGGACACTGGACTATCCCCCCTTCTTTGCCTGGTTTGAGTGGGCGCTGGCGCAGGCCGCCCGCTGGGCCGACCCTGCCATGCTGGTGAGCTTAAGGCGCTGCAACTGGGCGGCTGGGCCGCCGCCGCCTCAACCTCAAGAAATGGCGAGCTGCCCCCACCTGCCGTGCCCGTCCTCACTACCCTGCCTGCTGCCAGTCAATGTGCGCCTCCTGCATACCTCCATACCACCCTCCACCCTGTCCACCCAACCCCTCATCCGACTCTCGACTGTTTCTCGCCCGCAGGAGGTGGCCAATCTCGAGTATGCGTCTCCTGCGACTGTGCTGTTCCAGCGGCTGAGCGTGATTGCCACCGAGGGGCTGCTGCTGTTTGCGGCCTGGTATGCCACTAGGTGAGGCAGCGGCAGGATGTTGTGTTTGTGCTTACCAGAGGCGAGCGCAGACGAGTGGTGTGTGCATGCCTGCATGCATGCATCACGTGTGACTGTATCGTGTGGATGTGTGCCTCCCCTTACAGCTCCGTTCACAAGCCATAAATGCCAGCACCCACCACTGCCGCTGCCTCCCCTGGCCCCGGCCCTCGCCACTGTCCGCCGCCCCCACGCAGGCGGCGGCCCCGCGCCCTGCGCCTGGCCGCCCTCTTCCTGGCTGGCGCCAACCCGGGGCTCATTCTTGTGGACCACATGCACTTCCAGTACAACGGCATGCTGCTGGGTAGGTGCACAGTTCTGGAGTGCAGTGGCAAGGCTAGGTGGGGGTGAGGGTAGCGGTGGGGCAGGTACATCTTTGGTCTGCATTTGCTGTGTGCCTGGCCAGCGGCTGGCTGCTGCACTGTGGGGGCTGCGCTGTGCCCAGGGCACCCCACTCTTCTCCCCTGCACACCCCCCTCTGCCGCCTGCCAACCCCCGCCCGCCGCAGGCCTCTTCACGCTGTGCCTGGTGGCTGCCGCCGAGGAGCGCTACCTGCTGTCTGCCCTACTCTTCTCGTTGCTGCTCAACTTGAAGCACATCTTCCTGTATGCCGCCCCCGCCTTCTTTGTCTTCCTCCTGCGCCGCTACTGCTGGTGAGAGCATTTCCTTTTGCGTCCCTGCTGCCTGTGGGTTGTCTTGCCTGCTCAGACTGCCTTTCTTTTGTCCTCCTCCTGTGCCGCTACTGCTGGCGAGTCTTGGCGTGTGGTGCCCCTACTGCCTGTGGATTGCCTGGCATGCTGAGACTGCGCGTGCCTTTTCCATCCTACTGCTGCGTGACACCAGTCGTCTTTGGGACTGCTGCGCCGCGCTGCCGGTGAGGCCGGTGAGGCCGGCAGCAGGGCCAGCATCGTGCACCACTGCCCACCATTGGTAAGCGGCGCCACTGCTGTGGCGGCCAGTTGTCAGGGGCCCCACGCGGCTACGTCCCTTCAGCCCTCTCACTACCTCCCAGCGCCTCCCACCCTCCCCTGCTGGTTGCAGCGGGCCGCGGGCCGTCCTGCGCTTCCTGGCTCTGGGGCTCATTGTGGGGGCCACGTTTGCGGCCTCCCTGGGCCCCTTTGTAGCCGCAGGGCAGCTGCCCCAGGTGCGTGCAGTACCAGGCCACTTGCGCCTCCCAGCCTTTGTAGCGGCGTGGCACGGCATGGCTGGCCGTGCGCTGCCGGTGCCGCTGACCGCGCCTTGCACGCTCGCAAGGCAACACGCAGCTTTGCATGCCACAGCTTGCCTCCCTCTGTCGCCTCTCTGCTCAATCAAAGCGCTGCTGCCATCCCTCTCCCCTGGAATTTGACCCACCTCATCCCTGTGCCCCCGCAGCTGGTGCGCCGCCTGTTCCCCTTTGCCCGCGGCCTCTGCCACGCCTACTGGGCTCCCAACGTGTGGGCCGTGTATGCCGCCGTGGACAAGCTGCTCGCCGTGGCGCTGGGCCGCAAGGCCGGCACTGCATCCATGACTGGTGGGTGGGCGGGGGGCCGAGCAGCCTATCATGTGCACAGCCCCGTGGGGCAGTGGTGTAATCCTGCGCTCGCAAGTATGTTGGTGGAAT
Organism: Micractinium sp. NFX-FRZ; assembly: GCA_029339195.1. Classification (NCBI taxonomy): domain Eukaryota; kingdom Viridiplantae; phylum Chlorophyta; class Trebouxiophyceae; order Chlorellales; family Chlorellaceae; genus Micractinium; species Micractinium sp. NFX-FRZ. Next base: position 44,542 of record JAPTJF010000414.1, on the reverse strand, counting down.
CTTACTTTCTTCTTCTTTCAGTCATGCCGACCCCTCGCCCGCCAGGCTCCAAGCCCCACCAGCCTGGCGCGCCGCGACGCCGCGTTGCCAGCCTGCCTCACGAGACTCCTCGCCTTTCCCATCACTTGCCTGCCGGCCTGCTTGCGCTGCAGGCGGGCTGGTGGGCGTGGCCGAGTTCACCGTGCTCCCGCAGATCGGCAGCGGGGCCACCGCGCTGTGGACGCTGGCCGCCATGGCGCCCTGCCTGCTGCGCCTGTGGTGAGGGGCTGCAGCTTGCAATGCTTTGGCCTGGGCTGGCGCTCAGCTGAGCCAGTGCTGCTTAAATTGTGTACACTTGTCATGCTGTTGTGCCGGCAAGCTGCTGTTGCTGTCTGCCCAGAGCTCTGGCTGCCGTTGCCGGTTCTGCCGCTGTGCTCCCCGGCTTACCCCATGTGTCCCTGCTGCTGCAGGGTGCGACCTGAGCCCCGCCGGTTCCCCGCCGCGGTGCTCTACTGCACCCTCTGCAGCTTCATGCTGGGGTGAGTGAGTGCCGGGGGCGGGTGCCAGCAGCAGCAACAGCAGTCCTCCAGCTTCTCCCGTACGAGCACTGGCAGCCACACCCTCCTCAAGCCCTTGTTTCTGCTCATGCCACGGCCTGCCCACATGCGCACCCCAGGGACCATGTACCCAAGAGACTGTCCCCGGCAGTCCATGTGTTTACTAGTGGCACATGCTCACGCCACTCGCTGCTTTTGGTGGTTTCTCCGATGCCACAAGTGTTTGCAAGCAGTGCATGCTCACAACAATCATCTCACACTTGGGATTCTGTGGTTTCCTTGCTGCCGCAGGTACCATGTGCACGAGAAGGCGGTCCTGATGGTGACGGTACCGCTGGCGGTGCTGGCAGCTGCCGGGCTGATGCCCAACGGCCAGTCAGCCGCCGGCGACTTCTTCTTCATGAACACAGGTGCGGCTGGTTGACCCGCGTTAGTCAGAAGTGGGGCAGTAAGGCTAGGGAAACTGAGTGAGGGCCCAAACAAGCACCGCGGGGGATATCTGTGGGGTCACGTGAGTGCCATAGGGGCCTGCGGGGGTGACTGTGTGTTGCACACGTTCGAGGGTGTGGGACAGCTCAGGCGGGTAACAGGACACAAGGATGCATCCAGCCTAGTGGCTCTCCCACTGCCCCTGCTCCTGCCGTCAGCCCGCCCAGCCCAGCCAACCCTGTCCCTGCCCCTGCTGTTCCTCCTTGCCCGGGCCTCGCTCTCTGGCCCCAGCAGTCGGCACCTACTCCCTCTTCCCCCTGCTCTTTGAGCCGCAAGAGTATCCCATCAAGGCAAGGAGGGGGTCGGGCACTGCTGTCAGGGGCTGCATCCTGCCTTCCAGCGTTCAGTCGGCCTTTGCTCCCTCTGGCCCTCCCGCACATTGGCTCAGTGCCTGCCGCTGGCCAGAAGGTGCTTCCCTGCTGCTGCCAGGCATTGGCAGCGGCCTTTGCTTCCCTGCCCCAACGGTCACACACCATTGGTGTCCCGACCCACCCCTCCTGCCTGCTTCCCGCCCTGCCCCATCTCCATGCCTGCCTGCCTGGCACCCCACCCACTCCGCAGGTGCTGCTGCTGGTCACATTCAACCTCATCGCCAGCCAGTGGCTGCCACAGCTGCCGCTGGGGCCGGGGGGCGAAGACCCCGGTGGTGCCGCCAAGAAGCGTGGCGGCAGCGGCGGTGCCCGCGGCAGGCGGGCCCAGCCTCTGTTGCAGTGGTATGAGCGGGCCTACCTGTGGGGCCTGGTTGCAGTGGAGCTCGGCACCAGCTGGGCGTTGCCCGCGCTGCTGGGCGACCGCCTGCCCTTCCTGCCGCTGGCGGCGGTGTCGCTGTACTGCTCGGCGGGGCTGCTGTACTGCTGGGCCCGCCTGGCGGTGCTGACCTGCTGACGTGAAGCAACGTGACTTCATTGCCTGCTGTGCATGACGACGAGTGAATGATCGACTGTTACAATGTAAAATGTGACTTAGGAACAATGAGACCAGGCGTGCGGCACAAATGTTTGGGAATGTGCATGCCGGTTGGCTGCTGTGCAGTGCGGTGCAACAGTGCACCATCTATCCCCAGACGTCGCTGCTGCGGCAGGCGCCTTGTTCCACGAGCCTCCCGGCCTTCCTTTGCCTCACACTGCTTGCCTCCCCCGCCTGCTGCCGCCTTCTGGGCTCCATCCCGAGACCTCACTTGCGCTGCTGCTGCGCCGCCGCGGGCCCCGCCGCCTGCTGCTGCGCCGCCGCGTGCTGCGCCGCCGCCGCCTCCCCCATGCGCGACTCCAGCAGCGCCTCCACCTGTACAAGCGCCTCCTGCCGCGCCTTGATCAGAGCGCTCAGCTGCTCCATCTTGTCGCGCACCAGGTTGACCTTGCGGCGGCAGTAGTCCACGCCGCCGGCCACGTCACGCTGATGGCAGGGCAGTTCGGGGGGGGCCGAGAAGGCGGGGCGGGAGGGCAGGAGGGGCGGGGGGTGAGAACTAGGTGATGACTAGGTAAGGGGCGAGCGGGCGGAGCGGCGAGTGAGGTAGGTGTCACCACGCACACGGGGAAGGGAGGTGGGGTGCATACTGCGTGGCTGCAGTTCCGGGAACTCCCCCACAGCCCTTTACAGACACAGACACTTCACCTACACACCTCACCTGGACCCCATCCCCACCTCCAGCACCACGCTCTCCCTGGTTCGATCAACACCCATGCAGCCAAGGCTGGGGCTTCACCAGCAAAGCTCATCAAGTCACCTCCACTTGGAAGTCGTCCCCGCTTACGGCACCATGCTCCCCCCGTGCAATCAGAACCCTTTTCTGGAACCCATCAAACACCACCCCACCCCTCAGGCACTCACCTCCACATAGTACCCGGTGCCCACCTCCAGCAGCACGCTCTCCACGCTCTCCAGGCTGCCAGACACATAGAGCGACTCGGTGAGCGGCAGCAGCACGGGCTGGCCTGCGGCCGAAGGGGGTCGGGGTGGGGAGGGGCAGGCGAGGCACGGATGGGGGAAGGGCAGAGGGCAGCGGATGTGCGCAGGCAGGTGGGCGGAGCGAGGGGCAGTGAATGCCGCCGAAGAGTGTGGCGTCTTTGTTAGGGGCAGTAAGTGCCAAAGAAGTGTAGCACGTGACCGGGTTGTGGCTGAGCGACGTGAGCTGCAGCCCCGCTGCCAACTCCCACCCACCCACCCAGAGCTCAAGAGCCAACCCTGCCCCAGTATGCCCCCGGCTTCTACTGCTTGCACTACCCCAACCCACGAACCTACGAACCACCGACCATGCATGCAGACACTTGCCTGCCTGCCCTGCCTGCGTCTGTGCAAATTGATTGCTCACAACCCTTCAATGCTTTCGCTCGCCCTTGGCCCACGGCACTCACCCTGCTTCTGGTCTTGCAGGTACTCCACCGCCTGCCCCGCCGCCCCAAACTTTGCCGCCGTGGACTGCAGCGTCAGCCCATTCTGCGCCATGCTCTGCACCTCCTGCTCCAGGCTCTGCCGCAGCTCCATCAGCTGCTGCGGCGGCAGGGAGCTGATGGGAACCTGCTCCGGCTGTGACATGGCTGGGGTGCCGCTGGGCTGGGCTGGGCTGGGCTGGGCTGGCAGGGTTTGTTTGGCTGTGGGTGCACTTCTGCAAGTAGGGGCAGGTGATTTGCAGGGCGAGGAGCTCTCAGCGGGATTCCGGCAAACATGGCAAGCTGAGCTGCTGGCAACAGATGGGGTGGTGCTGGTCGGCGGCTCCGCCTCCAGGCAATGGCAGCGGCGGCGGTAGCAGTGCACAATAGCAAGCGGCTGCGCCGCTGTGCGGCGGGCGGCATGCTACCGTGCCCCGCATCTGGCAGCATCCATGTCCCGTAGCGCACCTGCGTGCGGTCTTGCGAGGGAGCGTGATCGGCGTTTGGGGTGTTGGAACAACTGGCTGCAGCAGGGACCAATTGTCGGCGAGCACCGTGGGATGCAATGTATGAAACGATGCGCAGAGGCCGCCGCGCAACCAAGAGGCATGGCGTACCGCCCAGCTGTACCGCCAGCCCTCGACGGCGCCCGGTTTCTGCCATCGCACGCGCATGCTGCATTCCATTTGACAAGCACAGGGTCGGGATTTTATTGGACAACCGAGCTCGCTTGCCTTTGCTCCTCACCCAACACCCTCTCCACGCACCTTCCCCTGGACGCATGCGGCCCAACCCTATCTCACCCAGAACATAGAAGGCATGTCGGCGAGCCTGAGACGGCTGGCGGGCCCGCTGAGCTCCACCGCAGCAGCGGCGGTGCAGGAGGGCCGGGCGGCACTGGGCGGCGGCGGCGGCGGCAGCGGCGGCGGCGACACTGCACGGCGCACCGTCACCTCGTCTCTGTGCCAGCTGCAGGGCACTGTGTTTGGCTGTCGAGCGCAGGGGCAGGCGGCAGCCCCAGGCCCGCAGCAGCAGCAGCAAGCTGGCGCGCCATGCATTGCTGGCGGCGGCGCTCCTCGGCAGTACTCGCAGCAGCCGGCGCCCAGGCAGCAGCCTGGCGGGTATAGCACCAGCGGGGCAGGTGCCTCAGCCACAGGTAACCCACACCCTCACCTGCATGCCTCCCGCCTGCATGCAGCATGCTGAGCATCACGGCGCACTGTGCCTGTGTGCCTGCACCCGCTCGCAGCAGCCCGGCATGCATCACGCTGCTAGCATGTGACTAGGTTCGACAGGGGCCAAAGCAGGCCACACCCTGGCCTGCCTGCCTGCCTGCATGCTTGTCTTTGGTTTGGTCCCATACCCCTCCTCCTCTCTCTGCCCGAACCCGCCGCTGCTGCTGCCCAACTGCCCTGCCTCTCCAGGTGGTGACGGCGCCGCCAGGGCCACCCCCCGGTTTCTCCTGGAGAGGCTGGGCAGGGCAGAGGCGCCCGCAGGAGCAGGGCGGGGCAGCGGGCCACAAGGCCCGGGTGGCGGGCCCGGCCAGCGGTCTGCGCCAGGAAGCGGGCCGCCGCACGGCGGCGGGCCTCGCCCGCAGTGGCAGGACCGCTCGGGCGGTAACGGCGGGCCTCGGCAGCCCTGGCAGGACCGCTCCGGCGGCGGCAACTCTGGCGGCAACTCTGGCGGCGGGCCCCGGCAACCCTGGCAGGATCGGTCCGGCGGCGGCGGCGGCGGCTCGGCTGCTGGCCCCGGTGGGCCTCGGCCGCAGTGGCAGGACCGCTCTGGCGGTAACGGTGGGCCCTGGCAGCCCTGGCAGGACCGGTCTGGTGGCGGTGGCGCCGGCGGCGGGCCCCGGCAACCCTGGCAGGATCGGTCCGGCGGCGGCGGCGGCGGCGGCTCGGCTGCTGGCCCCAGCGGGCCCCGGCAGCCCTGGCAGGATCGGTCCGGTGGCGGTGGCGCCGGTGGCGGGCCCCGGCCGTGGCAGGATCGTTCCAGCGGCGAGCAGCGTGGTGCCAGGGGCCCGCCTGGTGCCCAGCAGGGACAGGGGCAGCAGGGGCAGCAGGCTCGGTACCCACGGCCGCAGCAGCAAGGGCAGCAGCAAGGGCAGCAGCAGGGGCAGCGCCCACAGCAGCAGGGGCAGCGCCCGCAGCAGCAGGGGCAGGGCCAGCAGCAGCGCCCACAGCAGTGGGGGCAGCAGCAGCGGCAGCAGCAGCCAGGCGGCGGCGGCGGCGTCAATGGCTACGCCCGCCGTGGGCAGGAGGCAGCAGGAGCAGCGGCGCCCCAGCCGCAGCAGCACGACCGCTTCCCCAGGCAGCACGCACAGCAGCAGCAGCAGCAGCAGCAGCGGCCGCCCTTCGAAACTTTCTTCCCAGCAGAGCTCCCAACAGAGTTCCCGACGGCCTTCCCCCGGGCGCAGCAGCAGCAGGGGCAGCAGCAGGGCAAGGGTGCGGCCGGCGGCGGCGGCAGCTGGAAGAAGAACAAGGCAGCGCAGCAGGCACAGCAGCAGGCGGCCAGGGAGCTTCCCCAGGAGGTGGTCATCCCCGAGGACGTGACGGTGCTGCGCCTGGCGCAGCTGCTAGGTAGGAGCACGGACGGCAGCTGCCCCTGCTGCTTCTGCCCCTGCTGCTGCTGTCCCTGCTGCTGCCCCTGCTGCTGCTGCCTGTCTTGTCTTCGAGGGCTGCTGACTTACCGGGGTCCCAAAGGTTGCCTGTGGGGCCCAGGGTATTGCCACCACTGAATATGTGACGCTGCCCCCCACCCGCAGGTGTGCCCCTGGAGCGGGTGGAGGCCCTGCTGTCTGACCCTGTCGCCTGAATGCCTCTCTTCCCCCCGCACCGCCCCACACGCAGATGTGCCCCTGGAGCGGGTGGAGGCCCTGCCATCAGAACTTGTCGCCTACAACCCTCTCCCCTTTCACGCATGGCTGCCCCCCCTACCCCACCCACCCACAGATGTGCCCCTGGAGCGGGTGGAGGCCATTCTGTCCGAGCTGGGGGAGGATGTGTCGTCACGGCACGACCTGGTGCCACCGGATGCAGGTGAGGCGGGCGGGCACACGGGGTTGAGGGCCTGGCTTGCTTTGTGTGCCTGCAGCAGTGGGGAGTGCACGGGCAGCCATGGTGTGGGGAGTGAGGCAGCCTTGAGGCCTGGACGGGAGGCTGCGCTTCACTGGCTTCGTGCTTCACCCGCCGTGTGGGCTGGCCATTGCCTCTTGCACCAGCACAGCCAAGCGGTGCACCCTCCCCAGCACTCCTCACCCCCTGGCTCCCCCCCTTCTCACCCCGCCCACCCCTGTCCCACCTCGTCCCCCTGGCCGCAGCCGAGCTGGCGGCACTCGAGTTTGGCAAGATTGCGATCCTGTCCAGCCGCGGCGGGCGGGGCGCGCCGCTGGACGCGGATGCCGTGCCGCGGCCAGCGGTGGTGACTGTGATGGGGCATGTGGACCACGGGAAGACGACGCTGCTGGACGCGCTGCGGCGCACCAGCGTGGCGGCGGGGGTGCGTGCCCGGGAGGGGCGAGGGGTGGCAGGGTGCATTTCCTGTAGAGGTGGTGGGAGAGGGCACATGCTGGGAGGGGTGGGAATGACGGGTTGTATACACCACCCCCACCTCCCTGCCTTGCCCTGTCTTCCCACCTGCCTGCCCCCGCACAACTCTTCTGGCATAACGCGTCACCTTGTTGCCTGGTAGGCCGTGCTCTGGCGCGCTTTTGAGGTGCAGGTGCCTGGCTCCAAGCAGCTGCCAACTGCCTCCCCTCCTCTCTCTTGGTCAATGTCCATCCGTGCCTCCGCAGGAGGCGGGCGGCATCACCCAGCACATCGGCGCCTTTGAGGTGCAGATGCCCGGCTCCAAGCAGTCGCTGACCTTCCTGGACACGCCCGGCCACGCCGCATTCTCCTCCATGCGCGCCCGTGGGGCGGCAGTCACCGACCTCGTCGTCCTGGTGGTAGCGGCTGACGATGGCATCATGCCGCAGGTGGGCGCTGGGGCTTGCTAGGGTTGTTGGTTTGATGGCGGCGACCAGTGTGCACCGATAGGGGCGGCAGCGACAGATTCGGTGGTGCTGGAGGCGGCAGCAGATGACGGCATCATGCCGCGCTCCTCTCCATGGGCTGGCGCAGAGGTGGGAATCCACACTCTACCCGCTGCCCCCTGTTGTGGCGCTCACCAAGTGCAACACCTGCTTGCCCTGCCCACCTCCTCCTGCCACTCTGGTGCAGACGCGCGAGGCCATCTCTCATGCGCGTGCCGCCGGCTGCCCCATCGTGGTTGCCATCACCAAGTGTGATGCGCCCATGGCGCAGCCGGCGCGTGTGCGGCAGCAGCTGCTGGTGGAAGGGCTGGAGCTGGAGGAGGTGGGGGGCAACATACAGGTGAGCTTCTTGCTTACAGGATGGAACAGTAGGGTCAGTGGGGTGGGTGGCTGCGATGGTGGGGGGCACCATACAGGTGAGGATTACGCTGGGTTAGCACCCCTTCCGTCGTGCCTACCCTGCTGTGCGGCCCTGCCTGCGCCCTTCTTTGCTGCTCCGCCTGTGTCCTGTGGCTCCACGCTGTGCTGCCCTGCCTTCAACCTGCCCCTCCCATCCTCGATCTGCTACTCATTGTGCCCACTCCCCTGACTCTGCCCCCCTCCCTCCCTCCCTCCCTCCCTCCCTCCCCCAGGTGGTGGAGGTGGCTGCCGTCACGGGTCTGGGACTGGATCTATTGGAAGAGTCCTTGCTCCTCCAGGTGTGGTTGAAGTGCACTGCTCTGCTTGGGCGCTATAGGCACGGGTCAGGTGCCGTGGCACGCCGGGGGGGCTTGGAAGCGCCTCGTTTCTTACTTCTTCTACAGCGCGGGTAGCTGGCTGAATGCCCTGGTTGGTGCTCCCTCCAATGCACGCCTGCCTCCAGTGCGATCACCGTGTTTCTTGTCCTCTTCGCGACCTTTCTTCCTGTTCTTCCCCTGTTCCTCCCTCAGGCCGAGATGATGGAGCTGCAGGCCAGCCGCAGCCGGCGGGCGGAGGCGGTGGTGATTGAGGCAAAAGTGGACAAGGGGCAGGGGCCTGTGGCCACCGTGGTGGTCAAGCGAGGCACGCTCAAGGTGCGTGGGGGTGTGAAGTTGGCAGGACAAGCGGGAACCGGCTTGCAGATGTTGTGGTGGGTGGACAGGTGGGTGGGTGGGTATGCACGCAGGTGGGCAGGCGGTCGCTGTAGGGGCATAAGCAGCAGGGGAGGGGCACCTGGGGGCTTCCTATTGGAGGAGTGGAAGGGGTGTGATGGCTGCGCTGCCGCATGACTCTACACGCCCACCCGAATGCCTTTCCTGCGGCCCGCTGCCCACCCAACCGTCCCTCGTCCCCCCGTGTCACCCCCTCTCCCTCTGCCCTCCCTTCTGTTCTCCCCTGCAGGTCGGCCAGCCCATGGTCGTGGGCACCGAGTGGGGGCGTGTGCGCAGCCTGAAGGGCACCGGCGGCAAGGCGGTGACCGAGGTGCTGCCCGGGCAGCCGGCGGAGATTGCGGGGCTCAAGGGGCTGCCCCAAGCAGGGGACCAAGTGCTGGTGAGTGCAGCAAGCACAATCAGTTATTTAGGTCATCTAAATGTACAGCACATTCATTAAGCCCGTTGGGCGCTTTGCTGCCCCAGCGCAAGTGCTACTGCCTCCAGCGCCGGGGCCCGCCTCCCGCTGCACTGCTGCGCCTGGCCCCTGCCTCTGGCCCCGACCCTCCTTCCTTGCCTCCTTCCCTCCCCGCCTATTGCCTTGTGCGCCCGCAGGTGGTGGACAGCGAGGAGCGTGCTCAGGTCATCAGCAAGGCCCGCACATCCAACGCAGAGTACCACCGGCGGGCGGCCATCGCTCGCATGATTGCGTCGGAGCAGCAGCGGGACGGCGGCAACGGCAGCGCCAGCGGCAGCGCCGGCAGCGGTGCTGTTGAGGGGGAGGTGCAGCAGCGCACCCTGCCGTTGATCATCAAGGCCGATGTGCAGGGGTCGGCAGAGGCGGTGCAGCAGGCGGTGCAGCACCTGTGCACGGAGCACGTGCGCGTGCAGGTGCGCCGGGGGTGCCGATGAGGCCGGGGTGCTGGGCCGCGCGTGCGCAGGGAGAGGCGGGGTGGCAGGGGCCAAGGCTAGTGGGAGCTATGCCTGTTCTGGGTGCGGCGCCGGGCTGGCAGTGGGCCTGCTAGAATTGGATACAGGCTTTCCATTGCGGCCTGGCAGAGAGCCAGCTGGGCGAGAGCGCGCTGGCGCTTGTGCAGGCAGCCCGGCGGCGAGGCAGGCTGCCCCCACCTGCCATGCTCCCTTCTCAACCAGCCAACCCCGCCCATTTCCCGCCCACACCCCCGCTCCCGCCTACCCCCGCCTGCCCCCCCAGGTGGTGCACGTGGGCGTGGGCCCTGTGAGCCAGTCGGACGTGCAGCTGGCGGTGCCGCTGGGGGCCAAGATTCTGGGGTTCAACGTGCGCACAGCGGGTGCTGACGTGGACGGGCAGGCCAAGATGCACGGCGTCGAGGTGAGGGCGGGTGGTGCAAGTTGAGTTGGAGCTTACTCAAACCCGTGAAGTGATTTGGACTGTATGGAGTTGAGTTGAGGGGACTTGCCCCGTATGTGCACTTGCCTGTGTGTGCGCATTGGCTGGTTGTGTGCACGCTCGTATGTGCGCTTGCCTCTAGCACGCTGCCAGCACGTGATCCACAGTCTGTCGTCTGCACGTTCCCCACCGACCCTCACTCCCTCTGTTCCTCCATCAATCCACCTCCCCAGCTGCGCTGCCAGCGCGTGATCTACAGTCTGCACTCTCCTCGCTCACCCCCACTACCTCAGTTCCTTGAACACCATTTGCGCCGCAGGTGCGCTGCCAGCGCGTGATCTACGGGCTGCTGGAGGACGTCGGCTCGCTCCTGGTGGGCGCCTCACCCAAGGTGGAGCACGAGGTGGTGGCGGGGGCGGCAGAGGTGCTGCAGGTCTTCCCACTCAAGGGCAGCAGGTCAGTTGCGCATCCTTAAGCTAGGGGCTGTGCTGTGCTGTGCTGTGCCTTGCTGGTGGCTGGGGTGGCAGAGGTGTTGCCAGCTATTGAACTTGCAGGGCAACAGGTGGGAAGGCAGGCTGCTGCGCTGCATGTGCGCTGCATGTGCCTGGCGCCTCGTGGTGGGCGCCAAACGCCCCTGCGCGCTGGGCAGCTCCCCTCAAAGCGCCCCACACGGCCTATAACCCCCAGCACCGCGCCATGCTGACCCTCTTCCCTGCTAGCCTGCCTCCTCCCTTCGCTGCGCCGCAGGGGCAAGGATGCGGGCATTGTGGCGGGCTGCCGCGTGACTGAGGGCTCCATCAAGGGCTCCCTGCGCTATCGTGTGCTGCGTGCCGGCGAGGCGGTGCACACAGGTGGGTGGCTGGCGGGTGCTGGCAGGGTATCAAACCGCTTGGTTGGTTGGCTGTTGGCGTCCTTGCGCACGCGCTCAGGCAGGCAGGTGCCATGCAGGGTTACCTTGGCTTGGCGCCCTGCTTTCTTCCTCAACTCGCACCCTTGGGCCGCCCTGCGTTTTGTTCGCACTCACACTCCCCCTTTGCTGGGGCATGCACCTGGACCTGCACATTGCTCAGCCGTCCTGCATTCTGCCAACATTTCGCAATCTTCTATCTTCCGTCTCATGCAGGGCCCTGTGCTTCGCTCAAGCGGCACAAGCTGGAGGTTGAGACGGTGGGCAAGGGCACCGAGTGTGGCGTGCTGCTGGAGGGTTTCGACGATGTGCGGCCAGGAGACGTGCTCCAGTGCATCACAGTGGAGATGCGCGCCTCCGACAAGGTTACCAGCAGCCAGGAGGCGCCCAAGTGGGGCCCTGGCGCGCGCTGAGCATGACCCGCATGTGGAGCGCTGCCGCACGCCTTGATGCGGACAGTACCTTAGCGGCTGCTCGATCCCATCCAATAGTTGCTTCTTCTTGTGTGCTCACTTTATCTGCATCAGTTCAATGCATGTTGAATATATGCTTTTGAATGAACCTTATGTTGAAATGCGCACGTGACAGCGACCACGACAGGCGGCAGCAGCAGCGCAGGCGGCGAGCAGTGCGGTGAGCGGGACGCCGAGGTGGCATGATGGAAGTGACAGCAACCTACTTCTGCTCACGCTCAGCTGCATTTGTCACATCTCTTAGCATATCTGAGCGGCAGCATGACGCGGCTGGCGAGCCACTCTCTCGCCACCACCAGCGCGCCTAGCGCCTGGGCGTCGGCAGGGCCTGCTGCTCGTTCAAGCAGATCCTGTAGATATGCATCGCCAGTGCTAATCAGCGGAAGGTGGCAGGGCCGCTCTGGCAGGTAGGTCCAAAAGCCTCCGCCTTGTACCCTGCTGCACGGGCTCTCCGCTGCCTGTTCTTCACTCCATACCCATGTTTACGTGCAATGCAGGAGCCAGATCACGTTAGTGCGCGCTGAGAGTAAGTGCGCGCAGCCTGGCCGGGTGCCGCCTGCTGCCGCTGCCGCTGCTGCCTGCCGCAAGAGCGCCGCCACCCACTGATGCCCCTGGCCTCCGGCCCCGTCTGCCTTGCAGAGCAGACTGATACAGAGCGAAAGCCCAGCGTACCGCAGCCGCCGGCAGAGCTGCCCAGCAGTGAAGAGGAGCCTGAGGTGGGGCCACGGGCAGGCAGGCAGGCAGGCAGGCACCTCTGCTGCACCACTGCCAACCGCACTGCTGCCTGCCGCCGCACGCACTTTCGCCCAGCCTGGGCCCATGGTTGGTCAAACTTGCTGTTGTCCTCATGGTATGCACCACTGCAGGAGCTGGAGGTGGCCTTCCGGCTGTTTGACTGGTCAGCCTACAACGAGCGCTTCGACGTGGGTGCTAAATACATATGTAGCTGGCAGCTGGGGCGCGGGTTGTGCATGTACTTTCTTTTGCTTGCAAATGTGTGTGCATGTGTGCAATTACTCAGTTCGAAGTCCCAGTGCCTTTGAAAGCTCCACCTTGATGTGTTTGCTGCACACTCATCAGCTGCAATGGCTGTGTGGGGCTGCGCCTCCAGCTGCCGCCACCTGGCAGGCAGCCGTGGGCCAGAGGTGCCTCAAGCCGCCGTGTCCAGCAACCCAGCACCCAGCACACATGTGTTCTGAACCCGCACACCTCACCTCCCCCTCCCCCACCATGCAGGTCCCCTGGGGCGCCAAGGAGACGGCCGTTGGCATGGTGGCCTGGATAGCAGCCTTTGGGGGCGTTGGGCTGGCCTTCCTGCCGGTGCTGTCGGCGGTGGCGGGCCCCAAGGGCTTCTCCGCCCTCAGCGCTGCAGACAAGTCGGTGTTTGCCCTGGTCAACCAGGTGGGCGGCTGCTTTGTGGGTGCTGGATGTTGTCTTGGAGGTGTGTCGTTTTTGGTGTTTGCCTTCGTCAGCCAGGTGGGCGAGTGGGTGGGGCATGCGATGCGGGGTGGTGGCAGTCCGGTGGAGCACAGGATGCGGGGTGGTGGTGGCAGTCAGGCACATGCAGCCAGGCGGGGCCGCCCGCATGCCAAGTCGCAATGCTCCACCAACTGCTGCCGCCTGCCCTGCCCAACTGTCTTCAAAGCGCGTCGGCCGGATTGCTGACGCTGTCAGGCCAGTGGGCTCACGGCTGCTGCCTGCTCCGCCCTGCCCTGCCCAAACATCCCCACGCTGCCAGGTGGCTGAGACGGCGGTGAGCATCGCCATCATCCGCCTGGGGGTCAAGAAGTTTGAGCCGCTGCCCAAGGATCTCTTTAACTACGACTTCAAGTGGGTGGTCTCCTGCCCGGTTTGCTGCCTTGTACTTGTTGTGAAAGGGCATGCAAGTGGTGCATGTGTGGATGGATGGAGTAAGGCTGAGCCGCTGCTCTCCACCACCCCAACCCTCCTGTCTCGCCACACCCTGCCGCCCGGACTCCCCGCAGGGACGCGTTCAAGAAGCCGCGAGGCTGGCTGGTGTGGGGCCTGCTGGGCGTTGCCCTCTCCCCGTTGGTGGTCTACCTCTCAGCCGTGGCCTCCGACTCCCTGGGTGCCTCCGACGCTGCCGGGCGGGGCACTGTGGACGCAGGTGCTGGTGTGGGTAGAAAGGCCCGGGGTCTGCGGGAGCGGCGTGCATGGCTGCAGCTGGGCATGTGCATGCAGCGTACGGCTGCCGAGGCGAGCCGACCGCACACCCCGCAGCGGGAACTGGGAGGGCACCCCCTTCCCGTATGACGTCCGTCCACCAACCCTTTGTTGCCAGCTCGTCTCCTCAAGTGCTGTTTGACACACTGTGTCCCCTCCTCCCCTTTCCCTTCCAGTCTCCTCCACCCTAATCACCATGGACTTCTCCACTCGCGCCCTGCTGTTCTCCTCATCTGTTTGTCAATATTGACACGTCTCTTTCTTCTTCACCTGTCCTCCGCCCCTTCCAGTCTCCTCCATCATCACCATGGACTTCTCCACCTACGCCTCCCTCATGGCCACCACCGCCCTGCTGGCGCCCCTGCTGGAGGAGACCGTGTTCCGGGGCTTCCTCCTCACCTCCCTCACCAAGTGGATGCCCGTGCCCGCAGCCGTGGTCCTCTCCTCCATTGCCTTTGGCATGGTGCACCTCACGCCGCGCGACTTCCCGCAGGTCTGTCGTGTGTTTCAGGGTGTGCCAGTTGTATGACATACATTGTATGGTTGAGCCAGTGTGTGCCAGTTGTATGACATACATTGTATGGTTGAGCCAGTGTGTGCCAGTTGTATGTGTGTGTGTGTATGTACATTGGCTGAGGCGGGGCAGCTGCACGCCGCCGGCAACCCAGCAGGAATGCGTGTGTCCGCGTTGTGGTGTGCTCCAGTGGGGGTGGGGTTTCCTGCCCGCCCTCCCTCCCGGACGTCAAGCCTGCCTGCCAAGCCTCCCTGCCTCGACCGCCTCATCACCCCAGTGTCTTCCCCGCCCCCGCCCCACCCCACTCCAACCCACCCCACTTTCCCCTCACCCACCCCACCCCGCTCCAACCCACCCTACCACCCCACGTGCGCAGCTCACCTCCCTGGGCCTCCTGCTGGGCTTCTCCTACGTGCGCTCCCGCAACCTGCTGACCCCCATGCTCATCCACGGCGCCTGGAACGGCTCCGTCCTCACCATCCTCTTCCTGCTGGCCAGCGAGGGAATCGACATCCAGGAGCTCATACACGCCAACTAGGCATCCTTTCTGACATCCTGTTAGGCTTGCTGACGTGCTTCCCAGCCAGGGCATTGACACTCACAGCTCGTACTTGCAAGTTAGGCATCCCTCCGAGGCGTGCTGACCAGCCAGGGCATCTACAGCTGAGAGCTCGCACACGCCAACTGACTGACCGACTGAGTGGCTGGCAGGCCGGGGCAACCCAGCCAGAGGAGAGCCTGTGACCGCCCTCCTTTGTGCTCTCACAGATGTTGCGTCATGCTACGGCATGCAAGGACCTGCATCGGTGGCTGGCTGGTGTGGCTTCTGAGCAAGCTAACTGACACGTGACACCACCCCACTTGACTCCAACCAACCAAGACAGAGTGGGGGTTACATTGAAAGGTAGTGCAGTATAGGCAGGCAGGCAGAAGCACGGGGGGGCAGGCAGAGAGGAGAGCAGAGCAGTTGGAGCACCAGGAACTAGCTGTCGGGGAATTTGAATTGTCGCAGGTTCGTCTGTGTAAATCGAGCGTTGGTGTGTGGGCGTGATACGTCAGTCTGGGGCCAGGCAGTGCTTGCCTGGCGGAGGCCGGTAAACAGCTTGGGTAGCGCTCAGGTCACAGCTGATGGGCGCACGCAGAGCTTGCGCCACGGGTGCTGGCTGGAGCTGCCTCGTGTGTGGTGCATTTTGCCACACATCTGGACACGCAGTCGGCCTCGACGTGCGCAGCAGCACACCGGGCAGCCAGTCGCAGCGTTCACACTGTTGGTAGGTTGCTAGGCCTGGTTGGCGCTGCGGTAGGAGAGGTAGCCGGTCCACAGCATGCCACAGGTGCTCATGTACAGCACCTGGCAGGCGGGCGGGGATGGGGTGCAGCGTGCATACGGCAGTGAGGAAAGTGTGCACGTGGCAGCAGCCGAGGGTTCCCTAGGAAGCAAGACACCACAGGGAGCAGTGGGCAGCGGCAAGCTGCACAGCTCCCCCGCTGGGCCGCCGCCCTGCCAGGTGGCGCACGCATCCCATGGCACAGCATGCCCAAAGCATGAGCACTTCTGCTGTCCCGGTCTAAGCACACCTGGTACTGCAGCGGCATGAAGAAGAAGTTGACAGAGGCGGCGGGGATCTGCAGGAGGAGGGGCGCCACAAAAACAAAATGGTGAGGTTCCGGGTTGACAGCCGTCGAGCGCGCCACACGGCGGCAGCACATGGCACATCTGGCACCTGGAACCTGGCACTTGTAAAGGCCCCTGTACTCCTGCTGGCTGCCTCCCGTGCTGCTGACCAGCACAGGGCCCCCGCCCCATCCTCCCCACTTGCATGGTTCTCCCCGCCACTTCCCAGCCTGCCCTCCGCCCGCCCCCCGCCCTCACCCACCCAGAACTTCCACCCGTTCTGCAGCGTCCCCACAAAGTCGGCCTTCAGCTTGTCCGGCAGGTCACGCAGCCGCCCCGTCAGCGCCAGGTTCCAGGCAAACGCCACGGTCACGGTCACAGGCGCCAGTGCCAGCTGGTTCAGCGACACCTGCACAGGGCAGGCAGGCAGGCAGGGAGAGGCAGGCAGGGGGGCGATGGTCAACAGCTGCTGCCAGTGCACCCAGGCTAGAAACTTGTGTCGGTCATGCGCAGCAGCAGCGCTCAGCAACGACATGCAACCCACCTGTGCACAACAGTGCCCGCAGCACAGCACCCCACAGCGCTCCCAGGAGAGACTGGTGCCCAGCCGGAACCGCCAGCACCCAGCAAGGGGGGTAGCGCATCATTTCCAAGTTGCATGCACCACGCAGCACCCACCACCCAGGTGCGCCCAGCAGATTGATGTAAATCAGCACTTGGCTCCAGCCAGGGGGGCCTAGCACCCAGCAGCACCCTTCCGCCGACAGCAGACGCCAGCCAGCCGCCAGCCCCAACCCCAGCTGGCACCAAACCACCCAGCCCCACACCTTGGAGGCAAAGTTAAACAGGGAGCGGCCGGGGAAGGCACGATCGAGGGCGCGGTACCAGAAGTACTGGTAGGGGCCGTAGAAGCAGAGGCCAAAGCTGCCCATGCGTGCCGAGCGCGGCACATCGTGGCCGCCGCTGCCACCGCCGCCCTGCGTTTGGTGGCAGGGGGGAGCGCACATTGATTGCTGGGGGCTGGCTGCCTGACCAATGTTTCTCACGGTGCACCCGCACCTCCTCCTGCCCCACCTCTGTCATACAAAAGCAGGCACCTACTGGAAGCCAGCAGAGTGCTGCGGCTCACCCGCTTGGTGAGCAGCTGCGCCAGCACGTCGCCCGCCAACGACAGGCTGCCTGAGATGAGGCCGCTCTTCAGCACAGGGTTCATCCCCTGCGATGATACACAAACAACTCTTTAATTACATACAGAAGGCTTGCAAGCGCTGCCGAAGCGTGCAACAACCGGCGCGCTTCTGCGCCTCGCTGCGCACCTGCTGGCTCGGCGGGCTGCCGGCTGCTGCATCCGAAGCACTCCGCAGCCTGTGCCGCTGCCGCTGCTGCCGAGATCGGCCCCCAAAGCCGCTGCCACTGCCCGGCGAGGGCAGGCGAAATCCAAAGGACGCGTTCATACTGCCGCTGGCCACTGAAACGATTCGGTGCTACGTCCGAGATGGAAAAATGTCTAGATGACGAGGCGCCGCAATGCATGCATGGGTCGGTGCGCACTGCCACTCAGCCGCTGCCGCCGCTGTGCCACCGCATCAGGTGCTGAACACAGCAGCGGCTGCTTGCAACAGAGCCCAAGACAGCCCACCTGCTCTTGACGTGACAAGGACTATCAAAGATCCTCTCCTACAAGGGGGTGTCGCTTCTCTCTCCTGGCTCCCAGCGCAGGTCACCGAGCTGGACATGGCGCTAACGTTCCTGGCGGTGGCGGAGCTGCAGCAACGGCACCTTGGGCGGAGGCGTGGGGCGAGCTTTAGGAAAGGCAGTACAGCGCAGTGCATGCAAACGCCTTTGCCTGCAGCCTCTGGTCTGGCCAAACAGCTGGCCCCTCTCGTAGCCAGGCGGCTCCCCCGCTTGGCTGCCAATGCAAACTCGCCACCCTTCCTGTGCTCTGTGACCCATGCAGGCGTGACGGAGGCTGTCACCAGCAGCAGCATGGGTGGGTGGGTGGGTGTGGGACGTCAGCAACAACAGTGGGAAGCCACAATGGGGTGGGGTGGAGGCAGGGGCACAAGTGCCGCTACGCCCGCGTCGCAACAAGCCAACATGTGCTGATTGTCGATCAGAAACTGCTTTATTGCTGCTGCTGCTGCTGCTGCTGCTGCTGCTGCAGGCGGCACAAACCGCAGCAACTTCACGCTACACATTTGGCGGCGGCAACATCGTGGTGAGGTGCCCCGGCATTCTGAGCCGCGCCATGAGGAGGGCTGCCGCTGTCCCCATGCCACGTCGTGCCTACTGCTGCGCAGCATGCCCCACAACTGCAGCTACGCAGACATGGAAGCGGTGCCTGCCACCGCTGCATGAAGCTGGGGTTGTGCGGCTGGGCGGGCAGAGGAGGGCAGAGGAGCAGTGCCCTCTGCTGGCGTCCTTGGGGCACGCACAGCAAACACCAGCCCGAGGCGATGCCATGACGTATTTGATTTGCGAGCTGTTAACATTACATATTCAAAGTTGACGCCACCAGGCCGTGCGCTCCTGGGACCGACCCTCTTGCAGCGGCGCCCTGCAGCCCGCAGCCCTGGTGTACCTGTCGGCAGTCTGGTGGTCCTGGTGTGGGGAGGTCCATTGCCAGGTGGCTTCAATGTGAGGCAGTGGAACCAGACTCAAGAGGGGAGTGGGGTCCTGCTCCCGCTCCCTGCTGGTCCCGCTGGGCTGCCGCTGACGAGGCGGGCTGCCATTGGTGCGCTGCCATTCTCTTCGTGGCGGCGCGGAGCTTGTTCCATTTGTGCTGTTGGCATATCAGTGCGATAGTGCAGGTTGCCGCAAGCCGCTCAGCACTCCTCTCACCACACCTCCGCCACAGCGCCATGGCGGCCTTCTCGACCTGGTTAGGGTGGCTGTCGGGTCTGTTTTCCATGCCCCCTTTGCTGGGCACGCACGAGGCTCTGCTGGAGCAGTACCGGGTTAGCGCTCTAGTCGAAAAAGAGCACCGCAAGCCTCCAGGGCAGAGAGATGAGGAGCTGTTGCACACAATGACTGTCAAGCTTCGCAAGATCCAGCTGGAGAACACAAAGGTGGGGTGGGCCCCTTGCCGCCATCGGCCGGCGGCGGCGGTTGTCGGCTTTGAGCGATCCAGTGCCTGCGACTGCTGTGCTGCTGCTGGGTGGGTGCGGCAGCGCGTGCTTGCATCATACCAAGCTATAGACGACTACTATCGCCAGCACATCCAGCAGGTGGGCATGGGAGGCGGTGAAGCGCTGGCACGGGGTTGCCCGCCCTCCTGCCCTCTTGCCCACCCACCTGCCCGCCCGCCCACCTGCCCGCCTTTCCCTTCATCCGTATCCCGCCCATGTGAGTATATTTCCTCACCAGCAGGGCATCCCCTGCCCCGCCCCCACCGCAGGTAAGGGAGGAGCTCGCTGCGGCAGAGGCTCGGCGCCCGGCTGTCCTAGTAGCTCAGCCCACCCTGCACCTCCACCTGACTGGGGCGCTGCAGCAGCCGCCACCGCGGGTGGACATGTGCAGGGTGTGTGCCGGGCACATAGAAAAGGTGTGGGTGGTGAGGAGCGGGAGGGGTGGTGAGGATGGCAGGCTGGCAAGTGTGCGAGTGGTGTGCTGTCCGACTGGATACTGCAGCGCAGCGTGCACTCGACTGGCGAGCATTTCCATTTTTAACATTCCCGGACCGCTCCCCTCCCTGCCTGGACCTTGGCTTGACACAATCTCGTGCTGACCTGCCCGCCTGCTTACTTGTCTGCCCGCCTGCCTGCCTCTTGCAGACGGAGCTGGCTGAGGAGTCGTGCAGGGTGCATGCCGTGGCCCTCCACCAGCATGCCCTGTTGACAGGCAGAAAGGCCGCGCCTGCTGCCGCCGCTGCCAGCCAAGCAGAGGCAGGGGCAGCAGCGGCGGCAGCAGACCTGCCTGCGGGGGAGGCCCAGCAGGGCCAGCAGGGACAGCAGCAGCAGGAATGCGGCGGCGCCAGTGATGCCGGCGGTAGCGGGGGTGCAGCACCAGCCACGCCCAAGCAGCCGCCGCTGTCACCGCAGAAGCACACCTCCTCAGACCAGGAGCAGCTACAGGAAGCGGATGCAGCGGTTGAGCGGCATAGGCTGCTGCCTGGTGCGCAGAGGTAGCTGCATGGAGGAGCTGATGTGGCAGCCGCTCTCGAGTGCACCTCCGTCTTGTGCTGCTGGCAGCTTCTTGCTCTGCTTCACTTTTGTGCTTCGCCCTCTTGTCGCTGTATTCTTTCCTGACAAACTTTTGCCCATACATCTGCTGCGTGCGTGCCCCACCTGGGCAGCCCATCCAACTCTCTCCCGCCCATCACGCTCTCCTCACACACACACACACAGCATGCGCCGATGTCCTCTCTCCTCCTCTGCTTGCATCTTTTCCCTTTATCATCCAATCCACCCTCAACCCCCTGCCCCTCCTCCCGTGAGTCCCGGCCAAGTACACTGCGGTTGCCTGCTCAACTGCACTCAGCCCCACCCTGCCGAACGCCTCTGTGCTTCTCCTCCAGCGCTTGCATTGCATGACGCTGCCTGATTTGAGTGTCGGTTGTGCAATTGCAACAACATTGTTCAGGCACTTGTCAAGACACACATGCATGCTCTGAGATGCCTTTTGGGGCCCGCATGAAGCAGCGGAGGCCTGCGCAGTTTGGCGGGCGCAGCACTCCTGCTCGGCTGCACCTCGGGCAGCGATGGCACTTGCCCGTTGTTTCAAACATCCTGCTCCGTTTCCAGCGGCACAAGTCCATCAACCGAACCGCAATTTTCAATCCTTGTGACTGTAAACATGTCAAGCTGCCCAACAGTTCATGAACGCCAGTTGGGTGCTGCCCGCTGGCGCCAACCGCCGTGCCCGCCAACCGCCAAAGCAGTGGGTGGAGGCAGGCCTATCCGCCCCTCTCTCCTTGCCATCTTGTTCGGCAGGAGACGCTCTGCGGGCCAAAGCACGCAGCAGTCCTCTAGTGCACTGTCACAATCGGGGCCCCGGGAATCATGCTATCCTGCTGATCTGGTGAAGGCGCGATCTGGAAAGTTGCTGCCTCCTGAGCTCCTCCCACGCTTCACGCCTCGCGGGTCGCCTTCTCTTATCTTTTGACGTGCCTTTCCAGCCCCTCCAGCCCTCAGACCGCCTCTGAACGCTATCCACTGTTATCGTCTGTGTGGCACCGCCTCTCGCCTCTACCCTGAACGTCCAGGCGCCTGCCATGGTGGCCGCACCTGCTGCTGCCCTCAAGGCAGCCGGTGTGCAGGTGGCGCCGGTGGCCCAGCCACGTAAGGGCAAATCTGGCCACCGGCCGCCGCCGGCCGCCGCCCGCCACCGCCGCGGGGCACCCTGCGCCTCTCCCCTCCAATGCCAGCTCCCGCTCCCTTCCTGCTACAACCTTGACACGTGTGCTTTCCTGAAGGTGGTGCCCGCTGCGCCCTGCGTGCCTCTGCCGTGGCCCATGTGCAGGCCGGGCCGCCGTGGTCAGGGGGTGCATGGTGGCGGTGGCGCTGGCAGCGTGCATCGTCGTGGCCGTCGTGGTGTCTGGGAGCCACACCGCAGTGACCGCCCTCATCTACACGGTCATCGCAGGCGGCATCGCCCTGCTGTTCTCCGGACTGAGCTACGCCTGGGCCGCCGACTGCTTCCGCCGGCAACGCACGGCCGCGTTCCCGCTGCTGCTTCTGGTGCAGGCTCAGGTCGACAGCGCTGGCTGCGCCGTGCTGCACCAGTGGGTGCTGCACCACTCGGCGGTCCCCGACCGCTGGTACGTCAGCTTGGCCCTGCTTCTGCTGCCGGTCGTCATCACAGGCAGGTGGCACTCGCTGGCCTCCATGGCAGCTGCGCTGGGCCCCCGCTGGCTTGCCTCTCGCCCTGTCCCAGCTGGCTCGCCTCGCACCCTGCCGCCGCGCGACCACCGCTCGGCGGGCAGCGCCCCTGCCTGCGGGCAGCTCTGGGCACATCCATGTCTTGCCATGTCTTGCCAACAGTGTTGGGTGCTTGCGTCCTTGCACTGAATGATGCGCTGTGCTGCTGTGCCACACGGTGCTGTGCTGTGCAGGCGGGGTCTACCTGTTGGCGGCCCTGTGCGGGTGCAGGAACGGGGTGCTGCTGCACGTCGTGCATGCTGCCGCTGGGGCTTCCGCGGCCCTGTACCTGGTATCCTTTGTTGAGGCCACCTGGCGCTCACCACCTTCGGTGGGTGGGTGCCGCGTTGGGTGCGGTGTGCCCTGGGGTTGTGGGGGTAGAGGGGCCAACAGCTGAGCTCGACAGCAGCGCCGCCAGTTGTGGGTTGCACTCCAGTCGGCAACGGACGGTGCCATGCTTCCACGCCCTGCCTCCTTGCAATGCGCTGCCGGGTGCCCTGAATCTGAGCAGCGTGCCCACCCATGCGACTGCCACCACTCCCCTCTTGGTGCAGGCATGGCTTTCTTTGAGATCACCCTGTGGGGGGTGCTGGCCTCTAGCACAACCTGCTGCCCTTGCAGCACCACGGCCTCCCCCGCCCCCGCCCCAGCAGGTGAGCTCTTACCACACGCCAGCTGGGCAGCAGGCAGCAGGCCGTGGCTGGGGAACCGCACAGCCCAGGGGGGCTGCGTCGGCGTGGCTGTGCTGTGCTGTGGTTTGCTGTGCTGTGCTCTGCTCTGCTGTGCTCTGCTGGTCTGCTGTGCGGTGCTGTGCGGTGCTGTGTTCTTCTGTGCTGTGCGCTGTGTGGTGTGCTGTGCTCTGTGCTGTGCAGTGCTGTGCTCTGCTGTCCTCCGCTGTGCTGTGGTGTGTTGTGCTGTGCTTTGCTTTGCTCTGCTCTGCTCTGCAGTGCTGTGCTCTGCGTGCTGGATGCTAGAACAAGCCATCGGATTACAGACCTGAAACACACCCACACACACCGCTGCGCACCTGTGCTGCAGGGCCCATGTGAGGCGGGCGAGCTGTGAAGCAAGCACTGCCGCCCTGAGAACCGCCCGGCGCAGAGGCGCCGCCACCCAGGCCGCAGAGCTCCACAAGACAACACACCCGGCCTGCGTATGCCCTCCCCCTTTTGCGGTGCCTACCCCGCCCAGCGCCTGTGTAGCTGCACCCCAGCAGCGCTCCTCCCCTCTGCACCTTCCCCCCAGAAGTCCTACTACCCTGCTGCCCGCTTCTAGTCGAGTCTAGTCGTTACAGCTATTCACATCCCCAAGAGGATTCAACCCTGCTGCCCGCTTCTGCGCCACCTCAGCACTTGCCCAGAAACCAAACGTCTCCGATGCCTTACCCCGCCAAGCCCCCACCACACACACTGCTTTCACCCTGTCATCAACCCAGTAAGCACCAACAAGCCACCACCGCACCCGCACAGGCCAGGTCAAGAGCAGACAAGTTGGTGCAGAGCCAGGGTGGCAGCAGCAAGCATGCACGCCGGGGGATGACAGCTACCTCACAGCCACACCTGTGCACTGTGCCCAGCCCTGCAAAGAGGTCACAACGTGCCACGGCTGCTGCTGCTGCTCCTTGGCAATGTGGCGTGAGTGGGTGCTGACATGCCACGTGTCTGGGGGCAGTACAGGCCGCTGTTATGACATCTGCGGTGGGCAGGCTTGCCACCTGGCTGCCATGCGGTGCACGGCAGGGGGTGCCAACATGCTGCCATCATCACCAAAGTCCTCGGCCTAGTGATGCGTGCCAGCATGAGGATTGGGAGGCGTGCATGGCTTGCCAGGTGCTGACAGGTTACCTAGCGGGAGGGCGCAACCAGCCACCTCGCGCAAGGAGGACGCCCAGCGCTCACGCAACATAGCCGCCCCCACCTTGCCAAAGCACGCGCCAGATGGCGGCGGCACGTCCTTCCTTCCTTTCCTTCCTTTCCTGGGCTCTGGCGGCGGCGCCAGTGGCAGCCGCCGCTTCCGATGACAGCAGCAGGCTGCTGCTCGCCGCCATGGTGCCCACCATGCTCTGCCCCGTTTTATTAAAGGGAGTGCATCAGCGCACAGCAGGCACAGCAGGCAGCAAGTGTTGCCAGTCATCGGACTGCGGCTCAGCCTGCAAGGCATGGCCGCCCATGCAAGGTGCGGGGCAGGCGCCCTGCGGTGCTTGCATGTGGCTCTCAAACCAGGTGGCTTGCTCCAGCCTGGGACTTCTAGCGCCACCCTGCACGTGCGCGCCCTCCTGCCTACAACCCGTAGGGCTGTTGCACATGTCATGTTGACGCCACCAGGCCGTACGCTTCCCTGGGACCGACCCTGTTGTGGTTGCGCTTTACAGCCCTAGTGCTCCTGTTGGTTGGCTGGTGGGCCGGCTGTGTTGCGCAATGTGAGGCAGTGGATGCACATAGATCCCAGGACAGGGGAGGAGTCCGCTGCCGCTCCTGCTGCTCCCGCTGGGCGGCCGCTGACGAGGCTGGCTGCCATTCTCTCTTTGTGCCGGCGCAGAGGTTGTTCCGTTTGCACCGCTGGCATATCAGTGCGATAGTGCAGGTTGCCGCAAACAGCTCTGCACTCCTCGCTCGCCACACCTCCGCCATGGCGCCATAGCGCCATAGCGCCATAGCGCCATGGCGGCCTTCTCGACCTGGTTTGGGTGGCTGACTGGCCTGTTTTCAGTGCCCCCTTTGCCGGGCACGCACGAGGCTTTGCTGGAGCAGTATCGCGTTAGCGCTCTGGTCGAAAAAGAGCACCGCAAGCCTCCTGGGCAGAGAGATGAGGAGCTGTTGCGCACGATGACTGTCAAGTTTCGCAAGATCCAACTGGAGAACGCAAAGGTGGGGTGGGACCTTTTCGGCCATCGGGGCGGCGGCGGCTCGTGGGTGGGCACGAGCTGAGGGGCGCTCTGTCTGGCTTTTGCCTGGTGGCAGGGTTTGCTTGCAGCTGAGCTGCGCTGACCTGCACATAGCTCCCTTGGGACCAGGAGCAGCAGTTGCATCCATGCACTGCATAGCCGTGCATGCAGCTTGGCGGCTGAGTTCCTGTGCGCCCGCGTTCCACCCTTGCAGGCCGACGTGCGCCTTCTGGCCCGCTATGCCGCCGCCTTTGAGCAGTCCGGTGCCCGCGACTGCTGCGCAGCAGCTGGGTGGGTGCGTCAGCGCGTGCTTGAATCGTACCGCGCTCTGGACGACTACTGGTGCCAGCACATCCAGCAGGTGGGCATGGGAAGCGGTGAAGCGCAAGCACTGGGTTGCCTGCCTACTCCTGCCCGCCTGCTCCTGCCCGCCCTCTTGCCCGCCCACCTGCCCGCCCGCCCGCCTGCACTGTCTTGCTACCAGGCTGCCCATCTTTTCTTTCATCCGTGTCCCGGCCATGTGAATGTCTTTCCTCACCAGCAGGGCATCCCCTGCCCCGGCCCCACCGCAGGTAAGGGAGGAGCTCGCTGCGGCAGAGGCTCGGCGCCCGGCTGTCCTAGTAGCTCAGCCCACCCTGCACCTCCACCTGACCGGGGCGCTGCAGCAGCAGCCACCGCGGCTGGACATGTGCAGCGTGTGTGCCGGCAACATCGAGAAGGTAGGGTGGTGAGGAGCGGGAGAGGGGGTGGTGGGACGGCAGGCTGGCAGGTGTGGGTGTGGTCTGCTGTCTGACTGGAGACTGTGGCGCAGCGTGCACCCTGGCAAGCACTTGCAGGTGGGATTTCCCAGGCCGCACTCCACCCTGCCTGGACCATGCCTTAACAGTACTCGTGCTGACCTGCGCGCCTGCCTGCCTGCCTGCCTGCAGATGGAGCTGGCTGAGGAGTCGTGCAGGGGGCATGCGGTGGCCCTCCAGCAGCATGCCCTGTTGACTGGCAAGAAGGCCGCGCCTGCCTCTGCCGCTGCCAGCCGAGGAGAGGCAGGGGCAGCAGCGGCGGCAGCAGACCTGCCTTCGGGGGAGGCCCAGCAGGGCCAGCAGGGACAGCAGCAGCAGGAGTGCGGCGGCGCCTGTGATGCCGGCGGTAGTGGGGGTGCACCGACCACGCCCAAGCAGCCGCCGCTCTTGCCGCCGCCGCAGCACACTTCCTCTGACCAGGAGCAGGAGCGGCAGCAGGAAGCGGATGCAGCGGTTGAGCGGCATAGGCTGCTGCCTGGTGCGCAGAGGTAGCTGCATGGAGGAGCTGATGTGGCAGCCGCTCTCGAGTGCACCTCCGTCTTGTGCTGCTGGCAGCTTCTTGCTCTGCTTCACTTTTGTGCTTCGCCCTCTTGTCGCTGTATTCTTTCCTGACAAACTTTTGCCCATACATCTGCTGCGTGCGTGCCCCACCTGGGCAGCCCATCCAACTCTCTCCCGCCCATCACGCTCTCCTCACACACACACACACAGCATGCGCCGATGTCCTCTCTCCTCCTCTGCTTGCATCTTTTCCCTTTATCATCCAATCCACCCTCAACCCCCTGCCCCTCCTCCCGTGAGTCCCGGCCAAGTACACTGCGTTTGCCTGCTCAACTGCCCTCGGCCCCACCCTGCCGCTGCCGTGCTTCTCCTCCAGCGCTTGCATTGCATGGGGCTGCCTCATTTGAGTTTCGGTTGTGCAATTGCAACAGCAGTGTTCAGGCACTCGTCAAGGCACACATGCATGCTCTGAGATGCCTTTTGGGGGGCGCATGAAGCAGCGGAGGCCTGCGCAGTTTGGCGGGCGCACTCCAGCTCGGCCGCACCTCGGGCAGCGACGGCACTTGCCCGTTGTTTCAAACATCCTGCTCCGTTTGCAGCGCCCATCACAGTGCCGCAATTCTTGATCCTCGTGGCTGTACACGTCTTCAGTCAGCTCAAGCAGCCTCCCACATATTTGAACGCCAGTTGAGTGCTGCCCGCCCGCCGTACCCACCAACGGCACCCTTGAGCCGCCGTCCCGCCAACTGCACCCTTGAGCAGTGGGTGGAGGCAGGCCTATCCGCCCCTCCCTCCTCGCCATGTGGCGCTTCATGAGACGCTCTGCGGGCCGGAGCGTGGAAATGTCATCAGTGCACTGTCACAACCGGCCCCCGGGGGAATCATGCTGCTATCCTGGCGATCTGGAAAGATGCTGCCCCTGCACTTCTCCCACGCTTCACGCCTCGCGAGTTGCCTTCTCTGGTCGTTTGGGACGTGCCTTTCCATCCTTGAACGCCTCTGTTATCGTCTGTGTGGCGGCGCCTCTCGCCTCTACCATGAGTGCCCAGGCGCCTGTCTTGGTGGCGCCCGCCCCACCTGCTGCTGTCCCCCAAGCAGCCAGTGTGCAGGGGGCGCCGGTGGCCCAGCCACGTAAGGGCAAATCTGGCCGCCGGCCGCCGCCGCCCGCCGCCCGCCACCGCTGCAGGGCGCCCTGTGCCTCTCCCCTCCAATGCCAGCTCCCACTCCCTTCCTGCTACAACCTTGACATGTGTGCTTTCCTGAAGGTGGTGCCCGCTGCGCCCTGCGTGCCTCCGCCGTGGCCCCTGTGCAGGCCGGATCACCGTTGTCTTTGGGTGCATGGTGGCGGTGGCGCTGGCAGCGTGCGCCGTCGTGGCCGTCGTGGTGCCTGGGAGCCGCATCGGAGTGACCCCCCCTCATCTACACGCTCATCGCATGCGGCATCGCCCTGCTGTTCTCCGGACTGAGCTACGCCTGGGTCGCCGGCTGCTTCCGCTGGCACCGCACCGCCGCGCTTCCGATGCTACTGCTGGCGCAGGCGCAGTTCTCCAGCATTGGCTGCGCCGTGCTGCACCAGTGGGTGCTGTACCACTCGGCGGTCCCCGACCGCTGGTACATCAGCTTGGTCCTGCTTCTGGTGCCGGTTGTCATCACAGGCAGGTGGCACTCGCTGGTTTCCATGGCAGCTGCGCTGAGCCCCAGCTGGCTTGCCTCGCCACCTGCCCTGTTGGCTCGCCTCGCACCCTGCCGCTACGCGACCACCGCTCGACGGGCAGCGCCCCTGCCTGCGGGCTGCTCTGGTCACATCCATGTCTTGTTGGGTGCTTGCGTCCTTGCACTAAGTGATGCGCTGTGCTGTGCTGTGCTGTGCTGTGCTGTGCTGTGCAGGCGGGGTCTACCTGGCGGCGGCCCTGTTCGGGTGCAGGAACGGGGTGCTGCTGCACGTCGTGCATGCTGCCGCTGGGGCCTCTGCGGCCCTGTACCTGGCCTCCTTTCGTGAGGCCACCTGGCACTATGCGGTGGGGGCGTCCATCGTGGGCAGCATTAGCGGGCTCTGCCTCTGGACCACGCTGTCCTGGGCCGCGTCGCAGCTACCCCAGTCCATGGTCCCTGCCAGCCTGCAGCCCTACCTGACAGAGCAGTGGCGGCACAGCCTCTATGCGGGTGAGCAAGCAATGCTCCAAGCAAAGCTGTGTGCCACGCTTGACAGGCTCTTGCAGCACTTTGGCGCCCCCTGGCGCACCCGTCATAACCCTGTCCTCCTGTTTGCTTGCCCGCAGATGGGGCCCGTGGCGGCCTGAACATGGTGCTGCACATGGACATTGCTGTGTTCATCACACTCACCACCTTCGGTGGGTGGGTGCCGCGTAGGGTCCGGTGTGCCCTGGGGTTGTGGGGGTAGAGGGGCCAACAGCTGAGCTCGACAGCAGCGCCGCCAGTTGAGGGTTGCACTCCAGTCGGCAACGGACGGTGCCATGCTTCCACGCCCTGCCTCCTTGCAATGCGCTGCCGGGTGCCCTGAATCTGAGCAGCGTGCCCACCCATGCGACTGCCACCACTCCCCTCTTGGTGCAGGCATGGCTTTCTTTGAGATCACCCTGTGGCGGGTGCTGGCCTCTAGCACAACCTGCTGCCCTTGCAGCACCACGGCCGCCCCCGCCCCCGCCCCAGCAGGTGACCTCTTACCACACGCCAGCTGGGCAGCAGGCAGCAGGCCGTGGCTGGGGAACCGCACAGCCCAGGGGGGCTGCCGCAGGGGGGCTGACGGTCGGCGTGGCACACACATTGTGCTGTGCTGTGCTGTGCTGAGTGCTGCGCTGTGCTGTGCTGTGTTGTCCTGTGCGCTGTGCTGTGCTCGCCTGTGCTCTGCCTGCTTGGTTCCCCAAACACGCCAAGGGACCAAAGATCTCAAGCACACCTCCCGCCGCTGCGCACCTGTGCTGCAGGGCCCATGTGATGCGGGCGAGCTGTGGAGCACTGCCGCTCCCAAGCGCTGCCCGACGGCGAGGGCCCCCCACCCAGGCCGCGGCGCTCCAATTGGTTGCAACGCTGCACACGGCAACACCTGCAACCTGCGCACTTCCTCCCTTTTTGCTGTGCCTACCCCGCCCAGCAGGGTAGTGGAATTTCTGGGAGCGGTGCCGAGGGGGGGAGCGCTGCTGGGATGGTGCTGGCTAGCTGGTTCTTACTGGGTTGATATCAGGGTGGAAGCAGGGTTTGTGTGGGGTTTGGCAGGGTAAGACATAGGAGGCAGGGGCGCTGCTGCTGAGGCGGTGCAGAAGCGGGCAGCAGGGTAGTGGAATTTCTGGGCACGGTGCCGGGGGGGGAGCGCTGCTGGGATGGTGCTACCCCGCCCAGCGCCGGGGTAGCTGCACCCCAGCAGCGCTCCTCCCCTCGGCACCGTGCTCAGAAATTCCACTACCCTGCTGCCCGCTTCTGCACCGCCTCAGCAGCAGCGCCCCTGCCTCCTGTGTCTTATGCTGCCAAACCCCATTACAAACCCTGCTTCCACCCTGATATCAACCTAGTACGAACCAGCTAGCCACCACTGGCAGGCAGGCAGGCCACGTCAGGAGCTAGCAAGTCGTTGCAGAGCCAGGGTCGCAGTAGCAAGCTTGCACGAGGGGGATGACAGCTGCCTCACAGCTACCTCACAGCTGCCTCACAGCTACCGCACACCCACACCAGTGTACTGCACCCAGTACAACAAAGAGAGGTCATGATATGCCACGGCTGCTGCTGCTCCTCATTGGGGATGTGGCGTGGACGGGTGGTGACTTGCACTCGTCGGGGGGCAGTGCAGGCTGCTGCCGCGACATTGGCGGTGGGGGGCCTGCCACCAGTTACTGCCATGCGCGGCCCGGCAGGGGGCGCAACACGCTGCCACCAGCACGGTTCCCACCCAATGATGCGTGCCATATGAGGTTGTAAAGGTGTGCCCGCCCGCTGCTTGGTACGGCGCAGCTGAAGAGGAAGGTGCCGACGGAGGGCAGCCAGCAGGCAGGCGGTGCCAGGACGTCGGCGTCTGCAGGTGGCGCCGGCCTGCGGCGGCAAAGGTGATGAGGGCGGAGGAGGAGGAGAAGAGGACGAGCAGTCCCAAGGTGGCGCCTGGGGCCGCAGGCGTAGCTCTGCATGCGCAGATGGGCAGGGCAGGCAGGCAGGTATTTTGGAGGAAGAGGCAGACACTCAAGTTACGCAGGCTGGAGGTACGACTAGCGGACTGCGAGTGTGCTTCCCCAGCATGAGCAAGAAGCCAGGCAGGCAGGCAGGCAGGAAGTGAAGCAGGGGGTGACCAGGGGGCAGCCAGCGGGGCGGGGGGCACACATCAGCATGACACAACCGCACGTGCCTGCTGGCTACAAGTCACATGGCTTGCCAGGTGCTGACAGGTGTGCTTGCAACTTACCTAGCAGCAGGGCCGCAATCAGCCTCTTCTCGCCCATGCCGAACGCTCCCGCAACGTAGGTTGGCACACGGGTTACAGGGGTGCCTTTGGGCTGGGTGTGGGCAGCACCCGAGAGACGGCGCAAGCTTAATGTACAGGCTGGCAGGAAGCGCACCCGTAGGACAACATATTTATAAAAGTGCATTGTCCACTCAGCGGGATGCACATGGGGTGTAGTGAGCGGCAACACTCGAGGGGACTGAAAAACCAGCCACCGCGCCAGGCAGGCACAATGCAGTGAGATCCAACCGACCACGGGGGATTGCCCTACAGCTCGTCCCGCCCAGCAGGCTCAGCAGGCTCAGCATCGCCGCCTCGCCGCACAGGCACGCCGCCGTACCGCTGCACGTCAATCATGCTGTACTGCGGCACGTGCTCCAGCCCGGCAAACAGGGAGCCGTGGGTGGGAGTGGGCACAAAGCGGCCGCTACCGCGCGTGATGTTCAGATGCCCCTCATGCCACACCAGCCGCCCCCGGCTGATGGTGCTCACCACCTGCAGCAGGGAAGCGGGCAGCAGGTCCGGGGGCAGTGCGCTTGAGGGGCCAGGGACTTGACATGCGCTGCATCCCCCTGTGTGCGAGCTCTGCTCAAGCTTTCCCGTGCACCGGGCGCCCTCCGCCCGCCTGCAGTGCGGGTCTCGCCCTCCACCTTTCCCCCTGGGCCTCACACCCGGACCCTTGCCTTGCCCACCTTCCCGCGGACACTGCCTCCTCACCTTGCCCTCAATACGACACCCCTGATCGATGCTGGTGTCCCCTCCTCCCCTGCCCTGCCGCTCCCCACCCTCACCTTGCCCTTCACGCGGTACCCCTCGTAAATGTTTGTGTCCATGGCTGAGTGGTGGGAGGCAGCACTGATGGTGTGCTCCAGGGAGGGGTCAAACACGATGACGTCAGCGTCGCTGCCCTCCGCCACCTGCACACATTGAAATAGACAAACACGATGGCGTCAGCGACGCTGCCCTCTGCAGCTGTGAGGAGGAGGAGGCTGGAATGCATGTGCATTGAACGGGCAGCTGGTGGGCGGGATGGGACGGCGGTTTGGTGGGACGGGCGGCGTCCAGACGGTGCAAGCCTGGTGGAATGGGCAGCGTGCAGATGGTGAGAGCCAGGCCCACAGGCCCTGGGAAGCAGGGCAGCGGGCGAGGGCGGCAGAGCGCCGAACATTGCGGCTGGCAGGCAGGCTGGCCTGACAAGCGGTGAATGCCCAACTGAGCTGCCCGGGCTGGGCTGCCTGGCTTTCGGAAGCTCACCACTCCCTTGCGTGGGTAGATGTTGAAGATCTGGGCAGAAGCCGTGGAGGTGACCCTCACAAAGTCTGTGGGCGCCAGCTTCCCGCTGTTCACCAGCTCCTGCCACACCACATGCAGGCGCTCCTGCAGGCAAGGGAGCAAGGGATGCACGTTTCAGCAACTGCTTGAGCAACATGTATTGTAGATGTCCTGAAGACATCTTCAAGCCTAAGGGGCGGCGCAACAGGGAGCACAGGAATGGGGCAGGTAGGTGTGGTGCGAACGGAAAGGAAAGGAACAGCCAGCCCCCGCCGTCCCGCTTGGCTGCGCCTGCCGGGAGCACGGAGCTTCAGTTCCATACTGCTCAGCCGGGTGCCTCTTGTGGCAGCATCTCTGCCATCTTATGCCCACCCCTCGCTCGCTCTACCTCCTGCGTCAAACTGCCATGCATGGCCAAGCCGCCATCTCCCTCACGCCCTCCTGCAAGCACAAGGCAGGCTGCCCAGGGGAGCGCCGCCCTGCATCCCCCGCTGGCACCCACCTCCAGCCCGTTGACTCCGTTGGGTATGAGCCGGAAGTCGTGCCGCCCCACCCGCTTCTGCGTGCTGTTGAACACGGCGTGGTCGGTGCCCACCTATACGAGAGGGCGGGGGGGCAGGAACAGGAGTGGGGGCAGGAGTGGTGAGCTTTCAGGCCAGCAGGTGCACACAGCGGAGGGCAGGTGGGGCAGAGCTGGCGGTGCAGCAAGCAAGAAACGGTTGATGCATGGCATGGCACAGAGCAGGAGGAGGGGCAGCAGTACAGTGCAGCGCTGTGATCTCACCAGCTGCAGCACGCCGCCCGCTACTGCGGCCTTCACCGCCACCTGGTGCTCCCTGCAGGCCGGGTCAGCACATGCACGTGAGCTGTGTGAAGCAACAAAACATGAAGCTTTCTGCGGTTACCCTGCGTGCATCCATAGCCTCACACCACACAGCCCCCGCCGCATTTTCACAACCCTAAACTGAAGGCTCATCACATCACAACCCCGCCCAGACCCAGCCCTACCAGTGCCTCTCCCGTGCCCGTCTCCCGCCCACCCCTCGCCTAGTGGCGTACAACCCACTTGCTGCGGATGGGCGGGCTCATCACAAACTGCGCTGCCCGGTCGAAGTCGGGGTCCCACATCGCGCTTTCGTCACATGAGATGGCAGAGGCGACTGTCTCCCCCACCACACGCGCGCCGCGCTGCCTGCGATGGCACGATGATGGCGCGAGGAGTGGGTCAGAGGGGTTGAAGGGATGAGCTGTTGAGACCGGGTGGCCAGACTGGGGGATTGAACAGTGAGAGCCGTTTGCCGTTGCCCCGCAATTACTCCCAACCTGCAAAATCACACTGCACGAGCAGGTCAATCTCCTGCCACAGCACAGCACATCATGCACATCCCGCACAGCGCGGCCCACCTGGCGCGCGCAATCTCCTCCATCGCGTCCCGGCTCATCACGTGCACCACATACAGCGGCGCCCCCGCAAACTCTGCCAGCCGGATCGCTCTCGCCGTCGCCTCCCCTTCAAGCACGGCAGGGCGGGACAGTGCGTGGCCTTCGGGGCCGGTCACGCCAGCGTCAAACACGTGCTGCTGCCCCTCTGCCACAGCGTCGCCGTTCTCAGCATGAACCTGCCGGGTGACGTGGGGGTGCAGGTGTGAGAGGAGGGGTGACGGGGTTAGGCAAGGGCATGGGAGGTGGGTGGTGCGAACGTGCGGGCAGCAGGTACGGCCAAGGCAAGGAAAGGCAGGCAGGCGGACAGGCAGTGGGGCAGCAGGACAGCCGACAGGCGAGTGGCACGCAGGGATTGGTTTGCACAACTCCTGCTGAACTCCTGCAGCAGCCGCGCACCTGTGCCACCGCCCCCAGCTCCTTGCAGCGCCGCAGGCCCTGCAGCAGCTGCTCATCGTTCACCATCAGGGCGCCTGCAGGGCAGCAAGGGTAGGAAGTGGGGGACGTCAAGAGAGCAGGGCGCGAGCAGACGGAGCAGGCAGGCTGGCAGCAGCGGCAGGCGGCCAGGCAGCAGCGACAGCGGGACAGGCAGCGGCCCGCCCCATGCGACCGGCGTGCCCTTTCAGCCAGCACTCGCTGCCTCCTGCACTTCCCGCTCCAGACAGCACTCTGCCCGCCTATGCCACCCTATCCAACGGCCACACCCTCCCACCCTTATATGCCATGAAGAACTTGAACGAGTTGACGCCCCGCTGAGTCAGCGTGGCCATGTCAGCCGCCACCCTGGCGCTCCAGCTGGTCACCGCCATGTGGAAGCCATAGTCCATCACAGCCGACTTGATAGGGGGGAGGGCTGGTGCGAACGGTGAGGGGTGTGTTGTACGCCAGGCGATGCCTGAGCAAGAGAGCTGCATTGCCTAGAATGCGGCATTGACGGCATCTGCTGCAAGTATTTCTCAGACAGAAAGCCTTACCTCTGCCTTCTTCTGCCACTCCTCCCAGCCAGCCAGGAGGTCGTGGTTCACTGGCAGGGCAAAGTCAATGTGCATAGTGGTGCCTCCCGCCAGCGCAGCCGCGTGGCCACTGCACAAAGGCAGGCAGGCACAAGGTGGCATGGGTGGCGCATTTGAGTGCGGCTCACATGCAGCTGTACTCAGCTACAAGCACATTCGCATGCTCGCTTGGTCTGGGCTGACAGCCCGGTGTCTTGCAACGTATCCTGGCGACACAGACGCAGAACACATTGAACACCATCCCCTTTGCCCATCCACCCACCCACCCAGCCACCCCCACCTGTAGAAATCGTCACAGGTGACCTGCCCCATAAAAGGCATGGCCAGGTGGGTGTGCGGGTCGATGCCACCTGGCATGACCAGCTTCCCGCTGGCATCCAGCATGCGCGTGCCGGGGCGCTCCGCCTGTTGGGTTGGAGGCGACCAGGGGCGGGCGGGGAGCAGGCGGGGCCTGAACGAATGGGCATTGCTGGCCACGTATGGACGTGCAATATGGATGTGCAGCCTCGGCAGAGCTCGTGACTTCAAATCAAGGAGTAAACAAATCATACACTGCAGCCCAAGGGCAGCTGGTTGCTGCTTCAACTGCCCTGCCAGTCGTTCCCTACTCGTGCACCCAGCAGCCGCGGCCGCACCTGCAGGCTGGGTGCCACCCTCGCGATCAGCCCGTCCCGAATGAGCACGTCAGCCTCGAAATGGCGGTCAGCGTTGACCACGGTGCCACCCTGCAGGGCAGAGGCAGTGTACAGCACCCCAGGGCAAGGGCAGTGGGCGGGTGGCGGCGGGCGGCAGCGGCGGGTGGGAGGCGGTGGCAGGTAGGGCTCTGCACCCGGTGCGGCACTGATGTGTCGTCAGGCTTGCCTTGATCAGGATGTCTTCCCCGACCGCCGAGCCGGCCGCCAGCAGCACCAGGCAGGCGCGCAAGCGCAGGGAGAACGACAGCGCCATCTGGGAGAGCTGCCCCACGGGCTGCTGCCCTGTTCGTTACTTCACAGCACTACCACCAGTCAATGCGTGTGCTCAGATTGCTATGAGGCACCCCCATTTCGACCACCGCCAGTCCACCGTCAGCAGCAACACGTGGTGGGAGGCCGGACGCTGTTTGACTCCCTCTGCCCTGTGACCCACATTCCGCAACCATGGACGAACCCAGTGATTGCCGGGACGACGTGCGCCTGCCCCTGCTCCAGGAGGAGGCCAGGTGAGCCCCTTGCCCTTGCCGGCGGCTGCCCTGCCGTCGCCGCAGTGCTCGAAATGTCCAGCCCAACCTGGAGCGCACGCCGCCCGCTCTTGCAGGGATGGCGACGGCAGGGGTGGCGCGCCGCCTGCCGCCACTGCCGCCCCAGCTGCCAGCGGCGCCACGCTCTCTCAAACTTGTTTCAACGTG
Source organism: Micractinium sp. NFX-FRZ (assembly GCA_029339195.1). Taxonomy (NCBI): domain Eukaryota; kingdom Viridiplantae; phylum Chlorophyta; class Trebouxiophyceae; order Chlorellales; family Chlorellaceae; genus Micractinium; species Micractinium sp. NFX-FRZ. The sequence continues at coordinate 9,351 of JAPTJF010000414.1, read as the reverse complement.
CTTAACATTTATGTTGGGCTGGGCCTGCTGACCATGCCTTACGCCATCCGTAAGGGCGGCTGGCTGGCGCTCCCCTTCCTGTGCTGCCTCGTCCCAACTTTTGCCACTTCGGGGCAGGTGAGCGGGCACAGCAGGGCTCGGTGGGCGTGTCAGCTGCTGCCCTGGGGCTGGCCCTGCCGCCGTCCCTGCTACCTGGAGCCGCCCGTGGTTAGTGGCTGGAAGAGTGGGAGATTTCTGTCTGATCCCCCTTCACCAAAGATGCCAAAGCCTGACCCAGCCGGCTCTCATCCCGGCCGCCCGACACCACGTGCACGAACCTTGCAATACTAATGCTCCCCCTGCCGTGCAGCTCATCGTCAAAGCCTTTGACCTGCTGCCCCCCGCCACCCCCCGCACCTACCCGGCGCTGGGCCAGGCGGCCGCGGGGCGCGCGGGCAAGCGTGCGGTGCTGCTGTTCTGTGCCATGGAACTGGCGGGGGCCTCCATTGTGCTGCTCATGGTGTGCTGGCAGATGCTGGAGCTGCTGCTGCCCAGCGAAGGTGGGTGGGCAGGTGCAGTGGGGCTTGCAGTGGGGCTGACGGGCGGGGGGGGGGCAGGGCCAGGATGGACGTTGGGGGCGGCAGGCAGGCGGGCTGGTTGCAGTGGGGCGGCGGCGGGCACCACCGGCGTGCGCTATGCTGTGCTATGCCAGCCTGGCAACCAATGGGCAGGATGGAGATGGCAGAGTCTGGTGGCAGAGTCGGGCCAGCTTGGCTCACGTGTGCCCCGCCACGCCCACCCCCCGCCGCAGGCATCGGTTCGCTGCGCCCCATGCACGCCGCCGCCGTCCTCTCCTCCGCCTGCCTGCTGCCCCTGCTCTTCATCGAGCTGCGCCAGCTCAGCAGGTGAGGTGCTATAACTGCCACTGTTCAGCGTGCTTATTGCCCAGCCCTCGGGAGACCAGGGTGCGGCACTCAATCAATGTGTCATGTGCCTGTGCTCAGTTGATGGGACTGTGCCGAGGTTCCTGTAGTGTGCTCAAAATGGTGGCACTGATGCGGTGCTCTGCGGCACTCTTTGTGGTGCAGGCTCAGCATGCTGGGCAGCGCCTCCACCGCCCTGGTCATCTCCCTCGTGCTGGCACTGCTGGGGCTGGACCCGCGGCGGGAGGCGATGCCGCAGCAGGTGCGTGCACGTCAACTGTGTGAGGCGGGCATGCATGCAAGTGTGCGTGCCTGCGTGGGCTGCTGCTGCTGGAGGTGGTCCCACTGGCAGGCAGGGAGGGCACAGGCTGATTGGCTGCGCAGGCGGCAGTGTCTGCAGCTGTGTGAATGTGTACATGAGTCGCACTGTGAGACTGGCATTGCATTCTATGGCGTGCATGCGGTGCACCAGGAGCCGCACATGTGTGGGCTATCGGGCACTGCTGCCCCTCTCAGTTTGCCGCCCACCCAAGCCCTTCTCATTTGCCCGCCCGCCCGCCCGCCTTCCGCAGCCGCCGCCGACCCGCCACCTGGCCAGCGTGGGCGTGGTCCAAGCCATCGGCATCTTTGCACTCAGCTGCAGCGCCCACACCACGCTGCCCGCGCTGCGCAGGTCGGTTGGTGCGCCCAGGCAGCCTACCTGCCTGCCAGACCTGCCAGCCATCAGCCAGTACACCACTGTATGTTGCAGGCCCCGCACCTGCTACCTGCTACCTGCTACCGCGAGAGGCCGTCTGCCTAGGGCAGTCTGGCAGGCAGGACTGCACCCCGCTTAATTTGGTGCCTGCGGTCTGATTGTTTTCTACGTTTCAGTTCCGCACGGCTGTGCCTCCCTGCCCCCCTGCAGCGCCATGCGCAAGCCCTCCCAGTTCCCAGCCGCCCTCAGCATCTCCTTTGGCGTCATGCTGGCATGCTACGCCAGCCTGGCGGCCGCTGGCTACTGGTGAGCGTGTTTCAACGTCCTGCTTGCCTGCTATTGCCTGCTGGCCTGCTATGCCAGCCTGGCAGCCGCTGGCTACCGGTCAGCACAGCCACACTGCCCTTCTCCAACAGTCTCCCCACTTTTCTTCTCGTCACCATTGCCGGCAGCAGCGGCACAGCCCGGGCAACACTGTGCTTGCAGCAGCCCAGTGGTAGCACAGCCGCTTGGTGTTGCACAATGCATGGGGCGCCTGCAGCTTTTGGCATCGAGCCGCTCTGCCAGCGATGCCCTGTCCGCCAGACCTCTGCTTCCCTGTACCGCCTGGCACCTGCTGTGCAGGTATTGGGGGGATGCCGCCTCCCCGCTGGTCACCACAGACCTGGCCATCAATTCGTACTACTCGGCCAACCGCCTGCCCATCGACAGAGTGCTGGTGTGCGCCCCGCGCATGGGTCTTGCCACGATGTGCACTGCGCTTGCTGCCCTGCCTGCTGCTGCCTCCACTGTTGCCCAACAAGTGCAAGTGGATGCGAAGCTGGCCTCTACGGCTGGCACCTGCGCCTGCATGCCTGCTGCCGTGCCTTTGCCTCACCTCGAGTGCTTGCGCTCTCCCTCTCCCCCCGCAGGCCATTATGGTGCTCATAAACTGCCTCACCAAGTACCCGGGGCTCAACCTCATACTGCAGGTCAGCCGTGGCACCACCCTTGCACTGCTTCGGGAAGCATGGGTGCTGTGGGCCTGTTGGTAGTTGCTGGGTGCACGCTGTGAGGGTGCGCCTCTTGACCCGCGCCGCACAGGTGCCCTGCAGAGTTCCAGCCGGTGCATGCAGTGTGGCGCTGCCTGCGCCGAGTACATGCCCGTGTGCCCGCCCCACCCCTGCCTGTGCTCAGGCCTGCACTGGGCCCAACCTGACTTGTGCCCACGCTCTCCTGCCCGGCCCTGACCCGTGCTCTGGATCCTCCCCCCTCAGGACATGGTGCTGTCGGTGCTGCCGCTGTCGAGGGATGCACAGGGCAACTTCCACCCGCCGGTGCACTGGGTGGCGCGTACGCTGCGGCTGGCGCTGTACGCTGCGTGCGCTGTGGTTGCTCTCACCGCCTACAACGCGCTGGGCAGCGTGCTGAGCCTGCTGGGCGGCCTCTGCTCCATCACGTGCTCCCTTGTGCTGCCCACCGCTTTTTATGCCATGCTGGCGTGGCGCCAGCTCAGCAACCCCGCTCGTGCCGGCCTGCTGGCGCTGCTGGTGCTGGCCCTGACCCTGGCAGCACTCATCACCGGTTTGAACGTGTGCGACATGATCCCTTCCTGTCACCGCTGGCGGCACGGCCCCACACACGCGGACGACCCCTCCGGGGCTCAGTTTCTGACTTTTCTGGGGGCCTCCTAAGGCGCCTGCTGGGCCTACTCGACACCGCCGGCTCTCCCCGGATCATGCTGTTACCGCACTTCTCCCTTGACGTCTTCCCTGTATCTCTTGCAACAATTGCACTGCCTTACCTACCGCACATCCTCCTATTCAACTGCTTTCATTCTGCCAGCGCCCGCACCTCTGCGCTGTGCAGACAGCCGCAGTTTTCTCCCGCACGGGCCGCCATCTCCTCCACACGCCATGCCTGCCCTCAACACAGGAACCCACGTTTGGCTGCTCTTCTGCGAGCCAGAATTGATGCCCAAAACATCTCCCTATGTGTATACAACTTGCAATGCCTGCTTCTTGCACACACTGGATGCTTGGAGTGTCGCCTCGGGGTGCGCACACAAGGCATGGCAGCTGCCGACGTGCAAGGTGTATGACCAAGCAGCAGGGGCAGCCAGGTGCGGAGCAGCAGCTGGTGGTGAGCGGCAGTTACTGTGGGGGTAGTTTGGCGGAAGTGACCTCCACCGCCACAGCAGCGGCTGTGCTGTTCCTTCCAGCCACCTGCCGGGGTGTGATGGCATGCAGGTCCAGGCAGGACAGTTTATATTAGGGACACTACTTACCGGCTGCTGTGGTTTGCATACAATCCAGCCTCCTGTGGGCCTCCCACATGCACGGGTTGCAATAGGCACCCTTGCCTCCTGAACCGACGCGACGGCATGAGCTGAGGTGGCGCCGCCACTGGTTGGTGGCCGCCCTGCGATTGGGCGCCACCGTCAAATCACACTCAACCTGATCATTCCTTCAAGCGCTTGTCTGTGCTCTCCAGGTGCTCCACCTTCAAAATGCGCTGCTGAGCCGGAGTGCTGCCCACAAGCCTGCGCGGCGCTCGTCGCACCCGTGTGCCCAAAAGCACGAGTGGAAAGCATGTGCAGGCAGCGGTCGACGACCTTGCTGTCGTGCGTCCTGCTGCTTGCACTCGCCGGCAGCAGCTGCGCGGAGAAGGGATGGAACGCGTGGTACTGGTCGGAGTTTGACGCCGATGCAGGTGAGCATTACGGACAAGCAGAACGCCGCAGTGCCAGCTGCTGCTGCCGCTGCCGCCAACCGCCTTGCTCGCTGCCGCCCTTGTTGTTCCGCAGCCGAGCCAACCAGCTTTGACAAGACCGATGACTTTGTCATAGCCCGGAACCTCTGGTGAGTGCGGATGTGTTACCTGTTGCAGGCAGCCTGCGCGCTTGCCGCCAGCAGCAAGAGTTCACAAAATGCATCCTGCACCCCGCCGTCACCATTGCACTGCCGCTGCCGCCGCCGCTGGCTTCCCACCCCGCCTCTCACCTCGGCCCCGCAGGTTCCACGTGCAGCGTTTCTTTGCCGTGCTGGATGCAGCTGACGTGGACAAGTACAGCACCCACAGCGCGGACATCGAGTTCTCACAAAACATTGCCGTGGGCAAGCTGCCGCTCACCAACACCTCGCTGCATTTCCACAACATCCAAGCGGGCTTGCTGCGCGGCACCTGCCTGTGGATCGACTTCCCATTCCCCGCCTTCCCAGAGAACATGGGGCACTGGGCAGAGGTGCTGCTGCCCATTTACAGCGCGCTCAGCGAGGGGGCGTGGCGCAGCCACGGCAGCGGGGGCGACAGCGAGGCGCCGCTCCACATCAGCGCCGTCATCTTCCCAAACCTGCGGCGGGAGCAAGTGGCGGTGAGCAAGAGCAGGGGGCACGCTGGGGCTGCAAGCGCACAGGGTCGCAGGGGCAAGGCAGACAGGGGAAGTAGGAGTGGACAGGTGGCTGTGCAGAGGCATGGGGGCAGGCGGCGGGGCAGCCACCGCTCTCCTCCTCTGCGCTCTCACCGTGCCCCACTTTGCCCAACCCTTCCACGGTTTGACCTGGGTCCTGTCCATGCTGCGCCTGCCCACACCCGCAACCACCTTTTCAACCTTCGCCTGCTCTCCAGGGCCTGACCCGGGTCCTGGACATGCCTGCCTCTGCCCACACCCACACTCAACTTTTGTCAACCCCTCTCGTCCTCCTCTCCAGGGCCTGACCTGGGTGATGGCCATGCCTGCCTCTGCCCACACCCTCACTCATCTTGTCCACCCCTCTCTTCCTCCTCTCTCCAGGGCCTGACCTGGGTGATGGACATGCTGCGCCTGGCGCTGCGCCCGGGGCTCAAGGCGCCGCGTGCCATGCCGCGCGTCCTCTTCTTTGACGAACTGGAGGCGCTCAACGCCACCAGCTGGCTGGGATTTGAGCGGGTGCTCATGGTGCACACCAGGTGCTGGGGCGGGGGCAAAGGAGTAAAACAGGTGTTGTTGTGGGGAACGTGGGGAAGGGGTGGATGGCAGCAGGGTGGAGTTGGGCAGGCGGGCATGGGAGCGCGCCAGCCGCGCACAGCTGGCAGCACGGGGAGGCAGTGGTGCAAAAGGTAGCGCGCTTGTGCGGCAGGCAGCGCAGGCGTGCACGAGGCTGCGTGCATGTGCGGCCACCATCCACACCCCTTGCTGCCCTGCCCGCTGCCCTGCCCGCAGGTACAGCCACCGGGAGGGGCGCAGCGGGTTTGCGGCGCCGCAGCACGCGCAGGCATTCCGGGAAGCAGCGTACGAAGGTGAGCAGCCTGCTTTGGCCCTGCTTTGGCCCTGCTGGCGCCAGGCCTGCTCCATTGCTGAGCTGGTTGGAGCGCACCCCGTGTTGCGGCGCTTGCTGGCCTGCTGTCCCCGCTACCCCTGCTCTGCTGCTCTGCATGGTACGCCTTGCCACACTCCCGGCATCCAGCAGTCCTCTGCTCCTGCACCCCGCCATCCTGGCACCCACTGCCCTGCCCACTAACACTGCCCGCCCCTGCGCAGCCGCCAACGTGAGCATGGGCGGGCCCGCCTGGGACGCCGGGGTGGCGCCACCTGTCATCACTTACTTGATGGCCATGAACCATGAACCTGTGGTGAACAATGGGGAGGTGAGGCGTTGCCTAGTCTTTTGAGACAGAGGCAGGGAGGCACAGAATGAGGTGGCAGGGCGGGGACGGTGCATGGGCAGGAACCCGAGGTGGGGGAGGGGGGGGGTAATGCGCAAGGGATGGGATGGACTGAAGCGGTTGTGTGGCGTGAAGCAGCAGTTGAGGCTGGCCTGGGAGGCCGGAGGTTGCTTGCGGCTGCAGGCGCCTGGCCGGCTCAGGGCACATTTGCGTGCCTCCATCTGCCCAGCGCAAGCAGACCAGCCGGCAGGAGCAGCGGGCGCTGGGCTGCACCTCTGACTTGCTGCTGCTGCGCCCGCCCTCTGCTGCGCCCCCACACCACCCCTGTTCCGTGCCTTCAGGTGCTGGCGGCGCTGCGTGAGGTAGGAGACGCTCTGGGCATGGCGGTGCGCCCCTACTCGGTCACCCCCGGGGCCGCATTCCCTTCTTTTGTTTCCGCCATGGCCAAGACAGGTGGGGGCGGAATGAGACAGCAGGAAGGCAGATGTAGGGGAAGCAGGAATGGCAGAGTGTGGAGGGAGGGCGGCGGGGGCTGCAGCAGCCAACCAGCTGCTGCCTTCCCGGCCTAGCCAGGCCCCTGCCCCCATCGTCCAACCCCACTGTCCCATGCCCTGCGCCCACCCTCTCTCCCAGGTGTGCTGGCACAAGACCCGGCCCCCTGCTGGCCACCGCCTTGGTCCTGCCCTCTCGCTTTCCCGCCTCACCCACCCCCTGCCCCCCGCAGGCGTGCTGGTGGCCCGCCACGGCCCGCTGCTGGCCAACGCCGTGTTCCTGCCCCCCGGGGCTCTGGTGCTGGAGCTGCTGCCCTACAACTGGGAGTGGCACGGCATCAGCGAGATCTACCTCAACCTCACGCGCTCTGTGGGCACCCTGCACCACTTTGCCTGGAAGGCCAACAGCAGCGAGGTGCCGTGGGGGTGGTGGTGGAGGGCCTTGGGATGGGGGGCGCTCCTTTGCACTGCCACCCGTCACGGAGAGGGACACAACCTGCTCTCGCCTTTGCGCTGCCGCTAGTCTCAAATTGTCCTGCCCGCCCCCGCACCCTCCCTTTGCTCCGCAGTGGGTGATGTACCTGGAGAAGGAGGACTCCAAGTACTCGCACTGGACTGCGGAGGAGTGCTCCAGCAGGTGTGCGGGGGGGGGGGGGGCGGGGGGGAGAGGTCCCAACTGCAGGCGGTATGTGGCCTGCCAATCTGGTGCACCGGCAAAAACATAGGCTGGTGGGAATGATTGCTGCTGTGTTTGGCCAAGCTGGGAGGCAGGTGCATGGGGAGGAGATGTAGGGGCGGGCAGATCTGGGGCATGGAGGCACGGAGGGAGGCAGGCCACCATAGGCGTCAGGATGCTCTGCATGGTATGCTGCACCGCACCCCCACTTTTCACTCTCACGAACACTGCCGACAGCGGCGGTCCGTGGGAGCAGCCCCTCCCCCCTCTACATCGTGACATTGCCTGGAGGCCCGTGCACACGCCGATGGCCATCACCGGCACTGTACCGCATCCCCCTCCCCCTGCACCTGTACCGCAGGTACTGCCTGGAGGCGCACGCACGTGCCGGCATGATTGTGGACACGGACACAGTGAGGAGGGTGCTGCTGGGCCTGCTGCCCCGGGCGCTGGCTGGAGAGAGCGTGGCAGCGCTGGCGCCCCGCCTGCCCTGGCCGCGCGGCAGCAGCAGCAGCGAGGGCACGGGTTTGTGGTGGGACGTGGACTGACGGCGGGATGCGGCCCTGCGCCGTCCGCCGACGTGCAGCAGCGCGGTCAAGCTTGCAAGGTTGTGGGCTTGTAACGCTACACACGGCATCTGCTCATGGCATGAAGCAGCTCGTAACAGACCATGGAACACCCGGCAGTGTGGTCAGGCGGTGGAGGCAGAGTATGGAGCGCCAGGAGCGCTGGCAGGCTGCCTGTCAGAAGGCAGAAGGCAGGGCAGGGGCCACTGGCATGTTCTTCCATTGTGCTGAGAAGGCGCCCAACGGGGCATGGGGCTGTGTGGTGGTGTTGGATCGAGATGCGGGCAGTAAACAGTGGTGGCAGAGCCAGGTTGCCATACGCTGCCCCTGCCATCGCCTGCTCATGATGATACGTTGCTGTATTGTAAGGTTGAGATGTTCAAAGAGAGCATAGCAGGCCGCCGGCCCTACTGCTTGCACTCTTTGAACATGTCAACCCTCACAATACAGCAACGTATCATCATGAGCAGGCGATGGCAGGGGCAGCGTATGGTGGATGCACTGAGGGGCACCAAAGTGGGGCGGAGCGAGCGGCCGCCGGCCCTACTGCTCGCACTCAAACAGGCACCACAGGCAGCCTGCTCAGCTGCGTGCCAGCGTCCCTAGAATTTTTTCCGCGTGCCACAGCCAGCGCTATGGGCAGCCACACGGGTGTGACCTGCGCCTCCCTGGCAGCTTTGCCGCTGCTGTTCCCACCAGGCAGCGCATTGCCGTTCGCTGAGCAGTTGCGCCTGCGATGGCAGCAACATAAGCGCTGCTTTCCTGCCGGCCCCTCCCCGCCTCGACTTGGCGGCGCCACCAGCAGGCTACGGTCAGCCAGTTGGAGTGTCTGACGAGGGCTGGCGCCTCTGCTCTGCAGGATGGCCCGCCACTGGCCCGCCAAATTGCAGCTCCCCCAGCACTGCAGCAGCACCGTCGGTGCCTGCATGTGCATGGGAAGGGGTGCAGAACATGGTGGGCTCCGATAGAACGCCCAACAGGGGCGTTTCACGGGCAGCATGCGCAGCAGGAAACCCGCCCTCAGCCTCGCTGCGCCTCTGCATCGCACAGCCGCTGGGTGCAGGGGAAGCGCTCCACACGGCCCTCACCTAGCGCGGATGACGGCGCTTCCCCGCCGGCGCCAGAGGCGCCTGCAGCTGCCGGCGCAACTGCATACGACGGCTCGGTTCCTGCAACCCCCGTGTGCGAGCCCGCTGTGAGCCGGGCCGGCATCGCCAAGGCCCGCCAAGGCACCGCCGAAACCCTCCAAAACCTCACAGTCGCAGCGCGGTCATCTGCGGGGCCCCCGTCAGGTCAGCTAAGCGTTACCCCTGCCAAAAGGCGACAAGGTTTGGTCCCCCGGCCTCAATTCTGCATCAAACGCCCCGCTGCAAGTCCCAGCCGCTTCCATATACTC
>JAPTJF010000413.1:0-56128 GCA_029339195.1 Micractinium sp. NFX-FRZ | reverse complement strand
GATCCGTCTGGTGCAGGCGGGGCGCAGCGACCGAAACAGCCCTCGGACTCTCGCTAGATTGCGGGCGCGAAGCAGTGACTGCTTGCACCTGCAGCTTGTCACCAATGCGGGACACAGATCATTCTTCAACACCCACAGCTACGAGGAGTGGAAGCTGGTGCGCTGCCTGGCGGCCTGCTGCACCTGCTGCACTGCTGCAGTGGCAGCTGCGGCCCCTGCCGCCTGCCCTGTCGAGCCAGCTGTCTGCCACCAAAGCCTCTTTCTTACTGCAGTGGCAGCTTCAACCCCTGCTGCTCCACTGCTTGCGCCGCACAGCATTGCACCCCTCATCTGCCGGCCTCCCCCTGCCCACAGGTGCGCAAGTGCACCGCTCCCGCCTTCTCCCCCGACAACATCCGCAAAGCGTTCCCACTGCTCATCAATGTGAGCGCCTCTGTGTGGGGCTCACGAGTGGCTGGCTGGGCTGAGAATGCGCGGTGAGGGCACAACGCCCTTTTGTGGCATAGGGCCCGCTGAGCTGGCAGCATGCTCTTGATTGCTCGATTGGGGTGGTCGACTGTTTGTTTCCGCTTGTCTGCCCGCAAGCCCTGCTGCTGCCGTGCTGCTGCTGCTGCTGCCCTCCTGGCGCCCACTCGGTTATTCTGTGCCTCGTTATTCTGTGCCTCGTTATTCTGTGCCTCCCTGCAGGTGACGAGCGAGCTGTGTGATGTGCTGGCTTCCAGGGTGGCGGCGGGGCAGGGGGAGGTGGAGGTGTCTGAAGCAGCCATGCGGGTGAAGCTGGATGTGATTGGGGCCACCGGATACGGGTGAGCCGGGGGCTGAGGGGAGGGTGAGGGCGGGCATACGAGAGGCAGGTTGAGGCACCGGGTTCTGGTCCCTCCTGCTGCTACCGCTGCGCGCTGCCTGCTGGGGCAGGGGGGCCGGGTGCCAGGAGCGCTGCAGGCGTTGTGTGGTCACCTAAATCTTTCGGCAGGCCAGTCATTTGATTTGTTGCTGAGTTGAAGGCCTAGCAGCTGGCAGCGTGCCGGTGCTTGTGTGCCTGCTCATCTGCTGCTGACCGGTCCTGCCACCTGGCTGTTGGGCGCTGGCCACTGGCTCTGCGCCCTGCCCACACCACAAGCGCATCCCTGCTCTCGGCCCCCGCCTCTGGCAGGTATGATTTCCAGGCCCGCACCTACGCCAGCTGCGAGCTGTTTGATGTGAGCTGGCCGGGCCCGGGAAGGTGGCATGCGGGGGTTGGTGTGCTGAGCACCCTGGCAGGCGGTTGTGCGGGGATCGGTGTGCTGTACCCCAATGGACGCTCGTTGATGCTCTGCCTGGCAGGTGCTGGCTGCACCCCTGAGTGGGCTTGCAATGCACTCGACTGCCTGCACATGTGTCAACCAAGGCCGAACCCCTGCTCCAAAAGGACACCCCGTGCGACCCCTGCCCATCAAGCAGGCCATCCCGCCGCTGCTGGCGGAGTTCACTCTGCGCGCCACCAACCCGCTGCGCGCCCTGAAGCACCGCCTGCTGCCATTCCTGCCAGAGGCCCTGGCCTTCAGCCAGCACGCAAAGGTGACGTGTGTTTATCTTGTTGCATGGGAAGGCCGGTTTGAAGATGCATGTTCTTGGTTGGGGCCAGCTGGTGCATACGTAGCCAGTATCGTGTATCGTGTATCGTGTATCGTGTAGCGTGTATCGTGTAGCCAGTACAGTGTAGCGTAGCCAGCCCGGTAGGTATCCAGCCTGGTGTGGTGGGCAGCCGCGTCCCGGTGCCTGCCTTGGCTCCATGATAGATGGAGGTCAGCAGGGCGCCTATGGCCACACAGCCTCTGCCCCGCATCACATGCCGGGCGGCACGCCCACTCCTGCATTGACCCGCACGCTTGCACCGGAAGTGCTTGTGCTGCTCGGCCGGCGAGCAGTGCTGTGCATGCTGCGGCTGCGCTGTGCTCATGCCCCGCCCCACCGCCCAAACCTCGCGCCCCCTCGTGTGCAGGCCACCCACAAGTGGTGGGACGTGCTCGCAGAGTCGGTGCTTGCCACCGACCTGAAGGCGGCGGAGGAGGCGGGGGACACCAGCCTGCGCGTGTGCCTGGCGCGCATGCCGGTATCATACGAGCTGCTGCGCTCAAATGTGGGGGCCTACCTCATCGCCGGGTGAGCATGTGTGGCACGCTGTGCCCAGGCCAGCACGATGGCAGGGTGCGTGGGAAGCAGGGCCCGGGCAGCAGCGATGTGGCACTGCAGCGCGTGCGCTGCTGCACCTCTGCTGTATCCTGTGCCGGTGGGATTGCCCCACTCTGGGCCCCCAGCCTCTCAGTGCCCCATACTTGCTCCTGGGCTAGAGTCTCCCCACACACCCGTGCCCCATGCTGCAGGTTTGAGACCACCGCCCACAGCATTGCCTGGTCCCTGTACGAAATCGCCGCCAACCCGGCCGTGCAAGCCAGGGTGGCGGCTGAGCTGGCGGCGCACAGCCTGCTGGGGCCTGGGGCGCGCCAGCTGGCGTACGCTGACCTGGCGGAGCTCACCTACCTCAACTGCGTGCTCAAGGAGGCGATGCGCCTGCACCCTGTGGCGGCCACTGGCACCGTCAGGTGTGTGCGTGCTTGAGCTTGTTGAGCAGCGCACTTGTGCGCCTGGGAGCTTGGCAGGGGCGCACCAGGGTTTTGGCACCCTGACCGCTTGGTTGGGCACATGACATGTCGCGCGTGGGGCATCATGGCATGCTGTGGTGTGAGCAGCCTGTTGGCTGCCTGGCTCGTGCCAGGAGTCGCATATGCTGTGTGCCCAGCAGCGTGGTGCACCGGTTGCATGCCTGCCCTGTGCACTTCTATAGCACGCGCTTGGTGTCACCCGTGGAATGCGCAGGAAGGCGCCCCGTGAGATCAGCCTGGGTGGGTACCGCCTTGCAAAGGGCACGCTGCTGTGGGCCCCACTCATCACTATGCTCACGTCAAAACACAACTGGGTGCGGGCCGAGGAATTTTGGCCGGAGCGGTGGGAGCAGGCGGCGGCTGCGGCAGCAGGCGATGCGGCTGCGGCAGCAGAAGGGAGCAGCGGGCCGGCGCCCACGCCGGTAGGCCATGCCTCCAACCCCTCCAAGACCTACCTGCCCTTCTCTGACGGTGAGATGAAGCGGAGGTTGAGCAATGCACTGAAGTGTACTGCAGTGTGGAGGCACGGTGCTTGCTGTCTCCCAAACATGGTCCCCACCGCCGTTGCATGCCTGTCGCTGGGGTCCCCTTCCGTTCGCCCTCCATCGCCCGTGTGCATCATGCCCCCTGCCCCCCTACCTTGCAGGCCCGCGTGACTGCATCGGCCAAAACCTGGCCCTCATGGAGGCGCGCGCAGGTGGGTACTGAGAGTTGGGTGCATCCCTGTGACTTGTGTGCGCTGCTCTGTTGGCAGGCTGGCCACGCACAGGGCGTCGGAGCCCTGCTGACTGCCCCAAGGGTAGGGCAGGGTGTGTGTGAATGCCCCCTGCAGCATCCACCTTGCCATGTGGGCCACAGCACCATTCACGCAAACCACCTGGGCTGGCGGCATGCTGCACCCACTAAACACTGGGCCCTGGAAGCAGCCTGCTCAGCTGTGCCTGTCCAGCGCCGGCGTGCTCTCCTTGCCCTTGCCCGCCTGCCACAAATGCGTCATGATCTGAGGTGCCCCCTGCCTCATCAACCCCCCTCACACTGCCCTCCCCTACACACTGCCCTGCCCTGCCCGCCCCTCTCCCTCCCCGTGCTGCCCAGTCCTGGCCAAGCTTGTGGGCCGGTTTGAGCTGGCAGTCGCCCCCCGCATGGGTGGGTGCGAGGACGTGCGGGCAGACGAGGTGATGAAGCTGACCCTGCAGTGCAGCAAGGGCATCCACCTGCGCCTGACGCCGCGGGTGTGAGTTGCGGCTGGGTCTGCGACGGGGCTCCGAGCCGAGCCTCCACACACATATACTGCTGAATGCAGGCGGACTGCAGCGGGTATTGCTCTGCCATTGGTCATCATGAACTCCGTCTCTCTGAGTACCATTGCACTCTCACCTTGTCGAATGACGTTCCAGCCAAGCTTTTCATTCATTTGATTTTGATTGAGCCCTTGAAATCTGATGGAGCCCCACAAGACGTTCTTTTTCGCCAGTTTCTGCACCTCGGCCAGGGCACGTGACATGCCCGGCCGTCATTTAAGAAGGGAACGGTACGTGCTGTATGCGTGGGGCACGCTTCGTGGCAGTGGCTCATGGATGGTGGCTCAGGATGGTGGCAGTGGCTCATGGGTGGTGGCTGTCTGTACTGCCGTGGCAGCAGTACCCTCATCGAGCGAGATACCTTCATCCAGCTGATCGGCTTGCATTGAAACGCCACCCGTCACAACAGACTGACGCCAGCTTTGACGCCAAGCCAAGCCAAGTGCAGCGATGAACAACACCACTCTCGCCTCCCTGCTGCCCGAGGGCCTCGCGGGGCCCGCCAGCCTGCTCTCTGCGCAACTGGCGAGCGTCCCAGGCGCTCTAGCTGTGCTGGCCCTCGCTCTGACCTCGCTATGGTTCCTGGCGCCGGGGGACGACTGGGCCAAGCTTCCCGGGCCGCCCTCGTCCAGTTGGTTGTTCGGCCATCTGGCCCAGGTGATTTGTGAGGGATGTGGCGTGGGGATGCGCCGGTTAGACGGCGCTTGCACGCCAGGAGCGCGTTGCCGCCGGCGCTGCCGCCTGCTGCCGCGCGCCCAAGTCTGGCATGTGTGGCCCTCGTGAGCCGATGGCCGAGGGCTGGCATCTGCGTCTTGCCCCAGATCGGCCGCGGGTGCCCTCTAGCAGCACAGCGCACGAATGGGAGGCCCTGGGTGCCTCGTGTGCTGGTCACCAGCGCAAGTCCGAACTGGGCGCGTGCAGCGCCCCTCATGAGCACGCCTCCTGGCCCGCCTTCTTTGGCTGCCCAGCCGCCCTGCCGTTCCGGCAGGCCACAAAGCCCTCCCCCCATGCCTCGCACAACCACCATTTCGCTCAGGACAGCTGTCCGTGCCGCTGCTGCCCGGCTGCCTCTCCGCGTGCCTGCGGCTTGCCCGCCTGTCGCCCCGTCGCTGCCCATTCCCGCCCCACCCCCCACCCCCCTGCCTGACCTCCCTCGCAGCTCAACGTGAAAAACAACCACCGCTTCTTCCAGGACTGCTGCCAGCGGTACGGCGCCCAGGGGCTGTACCGCATCCGCCTCGTGCAGCAAAGAATTGTAGTGCTCTCAGACCCGGCGCTTGTACAGGCCGTCGTGTCACGCAAGAACGATTTCCCAAAGTCGGGCGAGGTGTACAACGCCATTGATGAGGCAAGAGGGGAAGCGGGCTGAGGGGCACGGGGGTTCGCGGGCGTGTTGCATTGGCCGTGGGGGCTGGGCAAGGGGGCTGGCAACGAGTGCAAGCACAGCTGTAAAAGCTGGCTGGGCAGGGCACGCGGGGTGTGCGGGCATGCCAACGGTGGGTTGCGCTTTGCAGACGCAACTGACAGCTTCCGCACACAAGTGCAAGAATACGCTGGTGTGTGCGTGCTTTGTACCCGTGCGTGGGGACCACCTGCACCGCAACAGAGGCAGCCAGAACGTGTGTCTGGTCCTCGCCTGCCGGGCAGCCCTGGCAATGCTGCCGCCCACTGCTGCCCTCCCTTGCCTCCTCTCTGCTGCCCTGCCCGGTCCCTTGCAGCTGTTCAGTCCCATTGGCGTCAGATCTTTGTTCAACACTCACAACTACGAGGAGTGGAAGCTGGTGCGCTGCCTGCCAGTGCCACTGTGCTGCCCTGCCCTCCCGCCTGCCTGTCACCCAGCCTGTGTCTTCGCTTGCCTGCCAGAGCAGCTCTGCCCTTGCAGCCTGCCCGCTGCACTTTCTGCCGGTCCTACTTGGTGCCTCACAGCTGCCTGCCCTGCCCCCCTCCCGTGGCCCCCTGCCCGCAGGTGCGCAAGGCCACTGCCCCCGCCTTCTCCCCCGACAACATCCGCAAGGCCTTCCCACTGACCCTGGATGTGAGCGCCTCCGTGTGGGGCTCAGAAGCGGAAAGCACCTTGGGTGCATTTCAAGAGGTGCAAGACGTGCATTGAGTGGTCATGCCACCCGGCGGGCGCAAGTGCCCGCCTGCCTGCCCCGCCTGCCTGCTACGGGCTGGCGTGTTTCCTACAAGCCAGCCAGCTTCCCAAGCCTCGCGCGCCCCTGCTTTTAATCCTGCAGGTGACGAGCGAGCTGTGTGATGTGCTGGCTTCCAGGGTGGCGGCGGGGCAGGGGGAGGTGGAGGTGTCTGAGGCGGCCATGCGGGTGACGCTGGATGTGATTGGGGCCACCGGATTCGGGTGAGGCGGGGGGCTGGGCGGTACCTGCCTGCCAGCGCTGACAGCAGGCAGGGTTGTTGGCAGCAAGGCCAATCGAAGGGGCTGCCTAAGGGCACACTACAGCCAAGCTAAGGGGCTGCCTGAGGGCGGTGGCGCCGCTGGATTTGGGCTCAGGGCGCGGGCATACGGGTGCTTGTGAAAGCGGGCAGGAGGGGCATGCGGCGCTGCCTGCACTTGCCGGGGGAGGGGCGGAGCACCACTGGACGCAGTGTGTGCGGGCCAGCCCTCCCCGCCTGCTCTTTGCAGCAGCTGTGTAGTGTATGCAACCCTGGCAGCACTGTCTCCGCCCCTGCAGGTACGACTTCAATGCACGCACCTACAGCAGCTGCGAGCTGTTCGAGGTGGGTGGCTGGCAGGGCCCGCATGCAACGGCCAATATCGCATCATCCCCGCCATGCGGGGAAAAGGGAGGACAGGGGAGGCACCTCCTGTCTCAAGCCGGTCTAATGTGGTATCAACGGCTGCCTGCTGCAGCCGGGGCACTGTACCTTCCACTGTACTCGCCAGCTTGAGTGGTTGATCGCCAAATGGGCTCCACACGGCTGCGGGCCCTCCGCATGCGTGCAGGTCATTCCACCGCTGCTGGGCGAGTTTGTGCTGCGCGGCACCAACCCGATGCGCGTGTTGAAGCACCGCCTGCTGCGCTTCCTGCCCGACTCGCGCGCCTACTACCGCAACGTGAAGGCAAGCTGGCGGGCGCGCGTGCTTCCCTTGTGCTCTGTTCCTGGCCAGGGGCTAGGGCGGAACACATGGCAGCAGGCAGTGAACTATGTGGTAGGGACGGCAGCAGAAGGCGCAGCTGCGCGGTAGCGGCAGGGAGTGCAGTACGCCTCCTGTCAGCATGGTCGGCCTTGGTGTGCTGCGACAGTGTGGGGTGCGGTCATGGCTAGCGACTTGAACAGGCATTATCTTGCTGCCCGCAGTCTGCTCCGTGCCCCTCACCCCGACCCTGTTCCCTGCAGCTCCGGGCTTTTCCGGCGGCCTGCCACAGGTGGTGGCACGCTGCGCTGTGCACGCTGTGTCATGCTGTGCTCACGCCCCCTCATGCCCGCCCACATCGTGCCCCCTCATGTGCAGGCCTGTCACAGGTGGTGGCGCGTGCTTGCGGACTCTGTGCGTGCTGTGGACCTGAAGGCGGCAGAGGAGGCGGGGGACACCAGCCTGCGCGTGTGCCTGGCGCGCATGCCGGTGTCCGATGATCTCCTGATCCCAAACGTGGCCACCTACCTGGTTGCCGGGTGAGGAAAGGGCATTGGTCGCCGAGGAGGCACTTGGGTAGGCAGGTGGGGAGGTGCACAGCCTGGCATGCATGTAGGCCGGCTGATGGGCAGGGCGGCGGGTGCTCAGGCACGGAGGCAGGGAGGCGTCCAGGGAGACACACAGACACATGAAGCTGCATCTGTTAGATCTGGCAGCTTCCATGTCACTACCTCCCATGCCATGCACGCTGCCCCATGCTGCCCCACGCTGCAGGTTTGAGACCACTGCCCACAGCATCGCCTGGTCCCTGTACGAAATCGCCGCCAACCCGGCCGTGCAGGCCCGGGTAGCGGCTGAGCTGGCGGCGCACGGCCTGCTGGGGCCTGGGGCACGCCAGCTGGCGTACGCTGACCTGGCGGAGCTCACCTACCTCAACTGCGTGCTCAAGGAGGCCATGCGCCTGCACCCCGTGGCGGCCAACGGAACCGTCAGGTGCGCACAGTCTGCGGCTTCTGTGGCTCTGGGGGTTGCCACAGAAGAGGGGTGCCACAAACCGGGGCTGCCTTTCTACGACCTTGGGGATGGCCAGTACATAACTGTGGTCTCCCTTCTTGCTGCATCACTGATCCCGCAGGAAGGCGCCCCGTGAGATCAGCCTGTGCGGGTACCGCCTGGGAAAGGGCACACTGCTGTGGGTACCCTTCATTGCCATGCTCACCTCGCAGCACAACTGGGAGCGGGCCGAGGAGTTTTGGCCAGAGCGGTGGGAGCAGGCGGCGGCGGCGGCAGGAGCGGCAGCTGGTGAGGCGGCAGCGGCGGCAGAGGGCGGCACGGAGGCGGCGCCTACGCCGGTGGGCCAAGCCACCAATCCCACCAAGACCTACCTGCCCTTCTCTGACGGTGAGATGAAGCAAAGCAGTGGCTGGCTGGCAGACTTGCTGCTGGCTGGCACTGCCTGAAAAGGTGGCCAGCGGGGCAGCTGCCTTGAACTGTCTGGTCTGGCTTGCCATACAGTGCCTGTTTCAGGTACAGTCCCAGGCTGTCAACCATCCACCACATCTGCCATGCCCCCCTGCCTTGCAGGCCCGCGTGACTGCATCGGCCAGAACCTGGCTCTCATGGAGGCGCGCTCAGGTAGGGTGGGGCCGGTTTTGCCTGCTGCCGTCAAGGCAAGCTGCGGGGTGTCTACTGGGCTCCTGCAGGCGTCGAGCCGTCTTGCACGCACGCTTCTGGCCTCCAACATGTGCCGCACCTGGTATTGCATGACAGGAAAGGAAGTAATAAAGTGCCCTGCCCATCGAGTGTCTTGTTGAGTTAGTCCCCTGCCCGCCCCCTCCCGCCCCTCCCCCCCTGCAGTGCTGGCCAAGCTTGTGGGCCGGTTTGAGCTGTCGGTGGCACCCCGCATGGGTGGGCGTGAGGACGTGCGGGCAGACGAGGTGATGAAGCTGACCCTGCAGTGCAGCAAGGGCATCCACCTGCGCCTGAAGCCCCGGGAGTGAGCGTCACCTCCGGTGTTGTGTGATTAGCACGGCAGGGAAGCAGCCCGAATGAGCCGGTGCCTTCCAATTCATTTGCCAGTCCCTGCCCTTTCAAATGGGTCTGCCTGCTCCTGTACCGGCTTGCCTACATGTGTTATGCGGTAGCTTCTTCAGTGTCTGGTTATATGCATACGAGTGGGCGTCAATGCCGTCATCTATGCCCCTCTGTAAGCTTGTCTTGCAACACACACACTCATACATAGAAAGCACTCGCACAGTCGGCGTAGCCTGTTCTGGTTTCCAACTACATACCTTGTGGCAAGAGAAACGCTGCAACTTGCTCAAAATATCAAGGCTGCAAGTGTCGATGTGTAGCGGTGGCACAAGGCCCTGCCGCTGGCTTGGGTGGCTTCGCATTGGGAAGCGCCATGCAAAAGGTTGCCTACTGAAGGGCAAGCATGTGGCAGTACAGCCAATAGTACAGCCGTGGTGGGCGATGGTGCGGGCACCCTCCTCTTCAAGCGTCTCACTGCGCCACGACGCCACCCTTGTCCCTCATATACTTGGCGGCTGCAGTGCAGGCCAGAAGGGTGTGTCTGAGGGGCCGGCCAGTTGAAATGGCAGCTGATGCTGTGCACCCCTGGCACGCCGCTGCCTTGCCAAGGCATGCTGTGCACGCTGCCAGGGCAGTGCTGGCCAAACATTGGTGGGTGCGGGCTTTGGGCGTGCTGCGAGCCACGGCAGGCTAACAGCAGGGGCACAGCAGGAGCACAGCAGGAGCACAGCAGGAGCACAGCAGGAGCACAGCAGGAGCACAGCAGGATCACCAGCAGCAATGGCGTCCCTCGTCTGCTGCTCAGAAGAGGCACCCGTAGGCACAGGGCCCACGGCCTTGACTGTCTCGCCATCGTCCGCCACCACCTGCCCAGGCAGGTGCGAAGGCAGGCGTGGGAACAACAGGAGATGGAGAGCTCGGAGCCCTTAAAGTTCCGCGTGTGGCCAGGTCGAGCCTGGCGCAGGTGCAGAGGAAACGCAGCGCACTCTTCCCCACCGCTCAAAGCACCTCTCCTACCAAGCAGGCAGATGAGCAGGCAGTCCTCGGACATGGAGCAGGGCATGCAGGGCGCCCACTGCCGCCCCGCAGTGCGCTACCACTGCCCTTGCAGGCGAGCTCACCTTCACTCCCTCCGCCTCAAACCCGTTCAGCGCAGCGCTCAGCCACTCCATGCGCGAGACAGCTGTCTCGGCGGCCAGCTGCTTGGGGATGCGGGCAATGGCAGCCAGCTGCTCCTTGCCGGCAGACACCAGCAGGTGGCCTGCAGGGGAGGAGGCAGGGACGGGACGGGGAGGTGGGCGGGCACTACAGATGGCCGGCAGCCAGGATTGCGCGGCTGCAGGCAGGGCGCTGGGGGATCAGCGGGTGCAGCAGGGCTTGCCACTCCCAGACTCGCATTGCATGCACACATGTGCACAGCGTAGTCAATCAATCAATCAATCAATTACATTTCAAGTAGTGCAGTGTCCACGCCACTGCGAGCTTGCTACCACGCGTGCCTCCCATCCCGCCGCCCCTCTGCCGCCTGCCCGCCAGCCTGGCTGAGCCTCACCAAAGCTGTCGGAGCTCTCTGTGCCCAGCGGCACCCCCTGGGCGCTCTCCGTGGTCTGTGTGAGGGCGGTTGCCTTGAGCGCTTGGGCGTAGGCCTGGCCAGCGGCAGTTAAAGCCTGGTCAAGGGTGTCCAGGTCGCCCTGTGCCTCGTCCACTGCATGGTGCAGGAACACGCCCCCCTGCTTGGCGGAGCTCAGGGCCTTGTCCACGGCCTGCGCCCAGGGCGGGGGTGCGGGTCATAACAGGTGGGTGCAGTTGGCTGGCGTTAGTTGAGTGGAGGATAGAGACGGTGGCAGGTTTCCAGGGAGCACACCAGGGTGTTGGGGAGACAAATCAAGCACGCAAAAAGGACGCAATGCTGCACAATGCGAGTGTGGTCTGGTGCTCAAGGCCCACGACTGCGCAGGTGTGGCGCGGGAGCGGCGGTCCAGCGCCCCCTGCCCAGCGGTGGCGGCCTCAGGAAAGTCGGCGCTCAGCTGTTGCGGAACCCAGCCTCAGGGGCGCTCAACAGCAAGGCATGGGCTGGGTCTGGC
Source organism: Micractinium sp. NFX-FRZ (assembly GCA_029339195.1). NCBI lineage: Eukaryota > Viridiplantae > Chlorophyta > Trebouxiophyceae > Chlorellales > Chlorellaceae > Micractinium > Micractinium sp. NFX-FRZ. The sequence goes on along the minus strand of JAPTJF010000413.1, from coordinate 44,973 downwards.
CAGAGGGCCCGGCCAGAGCGTGCAAGGTTTGGGCTGGGCCTCACCGACTGGACAGCGGCTTGCACGTGCGCTTGCGCCATGGCTGCTGCTGCTGATCTTTTAGAGAGGTTAGAGAGGTTGTGTGAATTGTGAATGCTTGGTGGGCGCTAAATAGTAAAGATGCCGCTGTAATTTGGTACAGCCTGCCAGTCGGGGGCTTGTACCGTCGTCACTCCACCGCGTCTGCCCACCCCACCATCCCTCAGTTTGAAACCACCATCCAATGCTGCAACACTCTCTCCATCTCCACCCATAGCCTGAACAAGCCGGCTGCCTGACTCAGACACGCGCCACCAACCCGCGCGATGCACCATACAGGATTGATAAACCGGACCAGTACCATCACTGAATGAGGGGGTGCTGCTTGATTTCGACATCCGCATCTGCATAAAAACCCACAATATTTTATACATGCATGCTTGCTGTGGGATCGAGCACTCTGCGGTGCTCATTTGTGGCACATGGGATGGGCCGCATTCACCCGGGGTGAAAGTGCCGCCACGGTGACAGTGCAGGCAGCGGGCATCTGCATCGCTTGCCTCAGTCGTATTTTTTAAATCCCACCGGTCAGGACGGAAGCTTGAAAGCCCAGAGTAGGAAGCCCCATTACAGCAACAAGAAGAATGCTATGTGCGCCGCCGTCGGTGGGCGCTGCCGCCAGCTCACCACCGGGCCGCCGCCCATCAATGCAGGCGCTCTGGCCCCTTGGTCACTACTTTGTTCGCATCACGATCTGACACAACCCTTGTGGTTCTCTCAGCTCCCTGGCACTGCCGGCAGCGCTCACAGTGAAAGCGATCAGTGAAAGCGAACGAGCACGGCGCGGCACTTCTGGAGCACTTCGGAACACTCGTAAGCACGGAAATGTGCTGGAATGGCCACACCCGCTGCACGAAACTAGTTGGAGCCCACCGGCATTGAACCCTCGTTTCGACCGGCTCTCCTTGCTGCCCCTGTCTCGCAGCGCTACAGTGCAGGTCAGGCGAGCGGCAGCTACGACATCTCAAATCATCTCTTCGGGCGAGGTGCTCTGCCGCCGCCTGCCGCCCGCCTCCCGCCTGCTCACAAGCGTGCTCCCCGTCAGCTCGCGTGCGGCGCCCGGCTGCTTCACCGGCTCTGGCGGCCTCTCTCCGCCGCGCAACCAGGCGTGGCCGTCCGCGGCAGCCGGTTCTTTGTGGATGGGCACCCCTTAACAGCCACACGCCGCGCAAGCGTTATGTCGGGTGCTGAGGAGGTGGCAGCAGTGGGTGCTGCAGCCGCAACTGCAGCGGTGGCAGGGGCAGGAGAAGCAGAGGCAGGCAGCAGCAAGCACCCACTGTCAGACGGCGGGGAAGAGGGCGGTGCCAGCAAGCGGCAGCGGCGAGAGAGCCATGGGCAGGCGGGGCCTAGCGGCAGGGGGGGCGCCGCCCCGGCCACAGCGGCGGCAGCAGCGGCAGCAGGAGGTGAACAGGGGGTAGAGGACCCGCTAGATCGGGTGCCTGATGTGCCCATGCACCTCATGAGGGTGCGCGGGATCCCCAGGTGTGCACTGTTGTGGGGCCGATGTGTGCTGAGAGGCTATTGCTGTTGGGTGCTGGCGGGCTGAGATTATCGAGCAGTGGCAGGCCGGTGTCGAGGTGCTGACCGGAGGCGGGGTTGGGTGGTGAGCGGCAGCTTTAAAAGCTCCAGCCAGTGCAGCCCTCGAATGTGCCTGGCCCTCCCGTCGGTGCCGCCTGTGCTCCCGCCTCCCTTGCACCCCGCCGTCATACCTTCCCGCATGCTGCTGCTCCCCCGCTCTTCTCTGCAGCTGGGCCAAGCACGGCTTTCTCCCAGTACACGTCTGCCACGTGCGCTTCCCCGGCGTTTCCACACCCAACCTGTGCCCTCCCTTCTCTGTTCTTGCCCTGCAGCTGGGCCAATGAGGGCTTCCTGGGGCTGACGGTGGGCGACCTGGTCCGGGGGGATATGCTGTGGTGCATGGTCAGCAACTATATGCTGGACACCGCCTGGCTGCTGTCGGCCTGCCCAGACCTCACGCGTGCGGGCAAGATGGTGCTGGTGCACGGCGAGCGCGCGGGCGGGCACAGGTGAGTTGCGGCTGCTTGGCTGGGTGGGTAGGGGTGGCTGGCTGGAGGGAGATTATACCTGATGCGCACGGCGACGGCGTTGCACGGCTCACTGCTTTCCTGCTGCAGTGAGCTAACAATGCGACGGGACCTCCAGCTTTGGCAAGCATGTCACTCTGTTGCTCCTTTACCCGGCGCCTCCTGCAGGGCTCAGAAGATTGCCGAGGATGTGCAGGCGGCTGGGCTGGGCAAACGGTGCATCATCTTTGCGCCGCCGCTGCCCATGCAGTTTGGCACGCACCACAGGTGGGTGTGGCAGCACATGTGGGCAGCTGGGTGGAGGATTGAGTTTGGATGCGCATGAGAGGGGCGAGGGAGAGGGCTGGCGGGGACGTGGTTGGATGTTGGGGCAAGGGAAGTTTTGCAGGGCGGGCAACTGGAAAGGTTGAGCTTGCCGGGTGGCAGGAAGGAAGGAGGCTGCAGGGTGCTGGCACGTCTCCTCACCCTCTCTTCTGCCCCGCACACTCTGCTCCACCCACCCTCCCCTGCCTGCCCTGCTCTGCTCTGCTTGCCCTGCCCCGCCCTGATCCCTAATGCAGCAAGGCCTTCATCATTCAGTATCAACGGGGCCTCAGAGTGGTGATCCTCTCAGCCAATGCCATTTGTGAGTCTGGTGCCGCCTCGCGAAAGCCGCCCGCATCTCCTGATTCGGAGAAGGGTGCAGGTGACGACCTCCTAGCAGCAGCCGGTCAACCACCAGAGGGGAGCGGTGGGCGCCCATGCCTGGGTGGCGGCGGCACCCGCAAGGCAGCGGGTCTGGTTCTGGCCTCTTCTCTCTGCGCTGCCTGGCAGCCACGCCACGCTGGGCGTGTCCGCCGCCCCCGACGCTGTGCCATAACAAGCCCACATTCCAAACTGCCCTCATCAGCCGCGCTGTGACCCTGTCCCCCCTCCTGGGCCCTGCCTGCTGCAGACCCCGACTGCAACAACAAGAGCCAGGGTGAGCCTGCCTGCACAGACACTGCACTTCCTCAGCAGCCAGTCGGCTCCCCTCCTGCATATGCGCTTGCTTTGCCGCCCAGCCCATGCCGTGCATCTTAGCGCTGCCGCCCCTCGCCTCATGGAGGCCTCCCAAGCAGCAGCATTTTCTCACTCCCTGCCCCCACACTCATCGCCTCCCACCTGTGCAGGCCTGTTCTGGCAGGACTTCCCCCCAAAGGACGGCCAGTCCCCGCAGGCAAGCGCTCCCGCCGTCCCCCGCATGGCGGATGAGGGGGTGATGCCAGCTTCTGGCTATAGGCCAGCTACCCAGCCAACCATGTTCTCCGCGTCCCTGGCTCCCTTCTGCCCGCCCACTGTCCTGCTGCTGACTCTGCACACTGCCGTTTGCAGCGCAGCAAGCTCGCAGGGAGCGCCCGATCCAGCCGCCGCCTCCCCTCTCCCACCCCATCCTGCAGACCTCCGCCTTTGAGCAGGACCTGGCAGCCTACCTGAGAGCGCTGAGGCTGCCGCCCACCGTGCGTGACACCGCGCTGAGGCTGCTGGCGGGACACGACTTCAGCGTGGCGCGGGGGCACCTGGTGGCCTCAGGTGGGGTGGTGGTGCAGAGCTGGGCAAGGTAGCAGCACGGGGGCACAGTGTGGCACTAGGTGGGCTCCAGTTGTGGGGGCTCTCGAACGGCAGGGGGCAGCAGGGCCAGGCAGGTGGTGCATGACGGGTGGGGTGGGAGGGGGCGAGGCATCTTGCTGGACTGGGGAGGTCATGCGGGCTCAGGAGGGGTGGAATCGGGGTGTAAACGGCCAGGGGAGGCCATCCCAATGCTCGCCCCACCTCTGACCTTTGAATCCCACATGCTGCATTGTACCTCTTGCAGGCCCATTGCAACCCCCTCACCCCGCCCTTCCCGCGTCACCCTGCCCACCCACACTCACCCCCGCCCCCCACACCCCCCTCCCCTTCAGTGCCGGGCACGCACACCGGCGCTGCGATGCACAAGTGGGGGCACATGCGCCTGCGGGCGCTGCTCAACCGCGAGCCGCCCTGGCCCGCCGCCTTCCAGGGCGCCCCACTGATAGCGCAGTACTCCTCCCTGGGTTTCCTAGATGACAAATGGCTGACTGCTGAGTTCCGAGCCAGCCTGGCGGCGGGGCAGTGCCAAGGCGCCGACGGTATCAGGGGTGAGGTTGCTGCAGCTGTGCTTGCTGACTGCAGACCAGGCGGGCGGCTGGGCGGGTGCTGTGCTGGCTGCACAGGGCGTGCAAGGTTAGGTCGAGGCCTGCTTGTGACGCACCAGCACACTGACTCTTCAACCCGCCCTCCACCGGGCCCTGCCCGCCCCCCTTCGCTGCGGCCCGTAGCGCGCCTGGGACTGCCGCCACCCGGAGCTGCGGGGATGCAGCTGGTGTGGCCGGCTGTCGGCGAGGTGCAGGTGCGCTTTGCGGGCAGGCTCGCGCAGGTTTGGTCACAGGCGTTTGGTAGAGGTTGGCCGCCCTTGCTGCAGGAACCCTGCTGTGAGTTGCATGAGTGGATTGGGTCTGACCTCAATGTGCCTGCCGCTGTACCAATCCACCAGCCCTGCAGTTGCACTGTGTGCCCCACCTGCAAAGTGCCAACCAAGCCAGCAGCTCTCTTACACTCCCCAGAGCCCCAGCAGTTGCACTGTGTGCCCCACCTGCAAAGTGCCAACCAAGCCAGCAGCTCTCTTACACTCCCCAGAGCCGCAATGCTCACCCCCAGCCTCATCTGTCTCACATGTCCTACCCCTGTTCCCCGGCCTCCCCACCACCAACCACCCTGCACCCCAACCGCAGAACAGCATAGAGGGGTGGGCTTCCGGCACCAGCATCCCGGGTCCTGAGAACAATGTGAACAAGAAGTTCCTGCAGCCGTACTTCCGCAGGCAAGTGGCGGGCAGCAGGGGCCGGGTGCATGCTGTGCTTGGCTGCAGCTGTGGCCCCGCTTTATGCCCAAAATCAGTGCTGGTCTGCAGCTCAGCTGTGTGCAGCAGCCAGCCGCCCATGTGCATGCTTCCAAGCTCTGCCCACACGTCCCGCTGCCGCCCCCCTTCCCACCCCTGCTGCCCCCTCCGCCCTCCCACACGCCATGCCTGCAGGTGGGGTGGCGAGGTGTGCGGGCGGCAGCGTGCGATGCCCCACATCAAATCCTTCCTACGCTACCGCCCCCTGGGCGGCGCCGGTGGTGCTGCACCGGGCAGGGCAGGGGCGGAGGGGGAGGAGGAGGTGGAGGTGGCGTGGATGCTGGTCACCTCTCACAACCTCAGCAAGGCAGCCTGGGGGGCACTACAGAAGCAGGACAGCCAGCTGATGATCCGCTCTTACGAGCTGGGTGTGCTGCTGACGCCCAGCCGGGAGGCCGCCTACCGAGCCTCCCGCTGGCGCGGCTTCAGCTGCACCTCCTCACAGCCCATGCCGGCGGCAGCAGGGGCAGCAACGGCTGGGGCAGCAGCCGGGCCAGCAGCTGCAGGGGGAGCAGCTACGCCAGCAGCAGCAGCAGCAGCAGCAGGGGAGCAGGGGCAGTCGCCGGTTGTGAGCTTCCGGCAGTGGCGGCGGGGCACGCCGCAGGATGCCACTGCTGCCACGCCTGCGGGAGACGGGGGTGACGTGCAGGTGCTGCGCGTGCCGCTGCCCATCCCATACCGCCTGCCGCCGCGGCTGTATGAGGCGGGCGAGCAGGCCTGGACGTGGAACGGGGACTGGCCGGGGGTGGACAGCATGGGCCGCACCAAGTGAGAACTGCTGCCTGGCATGCATGTGAGCTCTCCTTGGGGGCGGGCAGGTTGTTTTCTATCATCCAGCCACCCGGGCAGGCACACTACCAGCATAGCCGCTCTGGGCCCCAGCTTCCCAACCAGACCTGCCCTACTAACCCCTGCTGTCTTCTCTTGCAAGCTGCAGGGTCAACCTCGATTCAGCCAGGCACTGCGAGTTAGACCACTACAACATGCCACAAAACCAACAAGGTTGATTGACTGATTGATTGATTGATTGAACAAGGTTGTGGCCGCTCTCCTCCCGTGCGCTCCAGGGACCACCCCTATGGCGCCCTGTATGGCCTGCTGGAGCAAATGGAGTGGGCAGACCTCGGGGCGGCGTAGCAGGCCGTGGATTGATTAGGCAGGATCCAAAGCAACCTGCTCGCCAGGCGTGGGAGGCGGCGTGCGAGGCGCCGCTTTAATGCCAAGCGGGCTAGCAGGCTCAGCATGGCCGGGGCCATCATGGCATGGTGTGTGGCAGGTGCAGTAGCATGTTTGCGCTGCTAGTGTAAGGGCGACATGCAAGACAGCCGTGGTGGGGGGGCCAACAGAAAGCGAGCGGCTCTTGGGCATTGCAGGCAGGCCCAGTGGGAGCAGCCCGACCCCTGTTGTATAGCACCCCTGCTGCCAGCGCCGCCTGCTGCCGCCCTGCTATCTGCCTAGTCACCCTCCTCGCAGTCTCCCATCAATGCATATGCTGTCCCCGCTGTAAATGGCACCTTTGCGTCGCGGCTGCGCTGCCAGTACCGCAAAGCCCTCCCAGGATCCTGCCGCCTAGTGTACCGTCTGGAATAGCCAGTGCCACCTACATCCAGCTCCGGGCAGTGGCCAGTGTTCAGATGCAAGCTTCAGGAAAGCGGTGGCCACAAGGGGGGCGCCTGAAGTGGACGGATGCTGCGCTGTACAGGGCAGTGCCCTGGGTGCCGCCGCTTCCGCCTGGCACTCGCCTGCTAGCTGCCGCCTGGCAGGGGCCAGCCTGGGGAGCCACATCGCAGCCTCAGAGCGGCCGCCCCCTACCTTGACGAGCCCCAAGAACACAGTTGACTTTATTCACACCGCGACCAGCCCGAGTGAGCGGCGGAAGCTAGAGGCGACTTCTGCAGCAGTGGAGAAGCCACAAACAGTGACGGCAACCCCGCTTCTGGGTTTGTGCCGTCTTCCTTGTTTACAGCACTGTCAACCAGTCGCACAGCGCTAAGGACCTCCGCCGAGACTACTGCCGTGCGCGCCATGGAGGCGGGGCCGCCTGTAGACTGGAGCCCCACCCTCTTCGTGCCGGCTTCGGGACAAGCCGTGCGTGATGGGACTGCCGAGGGTGCAGCAGGCGTCGTAGGCTGGTTTTCAGCAAGGCGGCGCGGTGCAGTGGTAGCCACCCACGTGCCTGCCGCCGGCCTCCGCCGTGCGCACCAGACAATTTGGATGGCCCAATCGGGCGCTGCACACCTGCCACGCCTGCCACGCAACATGAAGCAGCGCAACTGCTTGATCCAAAGCTAAAAATGCTGTCCGTTGCAGGAGGCGGGCAGCTGGACGCCCGGCACTCTGGCGCCGCCACTTCCGCCCCCTCCCCCCTCACGCCCGAAAAAAAAATCTCAAAAATCCTGCGCCCCCCTCCCCGCCCCGCCGCCCGCAGTACTACATCGTGCGTGTAGATGCGCCTCCAGGGGTGGCCACAATCTCGTCTGACGGCTGCTTTGTGACTGTTGAAAGCGGGCCACACCCCAACCTGGAGTGCGCTCTGGACACCCTGCAGCAGCACAAGCCGCAGGTGGGTATCCAGCGCGTTGTGTGCAGCAGTACAAGCCACCATCGCATGGGGCACACCTAAGGGTTGCTGGCAACATGCGCTCGCATGAAGCGCAGGTTCTGCGGCAGTGTGGGGGCCTGGGGCGGTGTGCAGCATCGGTGTGCGGTCATGTACCGGCGCTCTTCGCCGCCAGTCACATTCGCCTGCCCTGCCCTGCCCTGCCCTGTGTGTTACACCTGTGCCTCCCCGTCACTTCCTCCTCCCCTCCCCCCCTCCAAACGTCCTCTCCCACTCAGGCCTACGTGCTTCCCGACATCGTCTTCCTCCCCACCAGCGCCACAGTGTATGCCCTGAATGAGCCAGTATCCAACAGCAAGCCCCGCCTGGTAGTGGCGGCCGCCACGATACAGCAGGCCCGCTCGCCGCAGCAGCGCAACTCAGGGCCCAGCCCGCGCGGCACACCACGGCGAACGGCGACAGCGGCGGGTGCAGGTGGGCAGAGGGGAGGCGAGGAGTCTGGGGGCGGCGGCTCCCCGTGGGCATTGGCGGCAGCGGCTGGAGCCATGCCATGGGCAGCAGCAGGTGGGTCACCGCTTCAGCTGCCACAGCTGCAGACCGCAGCAGGGGTGTCAGTATCACCGCTGCGGCTGCCGCTGCCCATGGCTGACTGGCCGGCAGCAGGCAGCTTGATGCAAGAGTTGGTGACCACCCCGCCTGTGCGGCGCGCCCAGCAGCAGCAGCAGCAGCTGCCGTCGCCGCCGCTGGCAGTTAGTGGGCCGCAGCTGCAGCAGCCGCACACGCCTGCGCAGCTGCTGCCGGCAGCAACGGCGCCCGCGGGCACGCCGGCGCCGCAGCGGCCGCTGGTGCCGCTACAGCTGGCGCGCGCGGCAGCCCAGGTGCAGGCGATGCTGCAGCAGCAGCTGGCACAGCCGACGCGGCCGCCCAACCTGCTCCCGTATGCCATGCCGCCTGGTGCCTTTCAGCTGCCCAGCCCTGCGCTGCTGGATCCACACGACCAGCGGCAGCCGCCGCGGCCACCGCAGCAGCAGCCGCAGCAGGCGTATGAGCAGAAGGAGCATCCCTTTGTACAGCTACCCATTGACCCTGCACGGCAGCAGCTGCCTGGGGCATGACCTCTGCCCATGCCAGCTGGAACGCAAGCTTGGTTTCACCACCCTGGCCCTTACTCACCAAGCATCGGACACCGGAAACAAACCTCGTGTGCCCTCTGCCAAATCTTGGCGTGCAAAGCGTGCATGAACCCCCGCAGCCTGCAACGCTAGCCTTGTGAGCGCCTGCACATGCCTCCGCTATCAGCTTTATTACTCTTTATCCCTCCTTGCCCCATGGAGATAGAAACCCCAGTTTTGCTTCTCCAAAATGCTGGGACGACGCATCTGAGGCACACATTTGTGTTGCTGCAGCGCTGTTCAATGAATGAATGAATCAAAGCGTGCATGATTCCTGCCCCAAACCGTCATGCACACTGGGTCAGGCCCATCAGACCTGGCCCATAATACTGCCTCAGCCTGTTGGTTTGAGCTTGCGCTCCACTGCTTGCACCGTCTGCCTGTCCCTCCTTGCCTCTAAGTGTGCCCCGCTCCTGGTCCCAGATTTTTCAAGGGCTACTGCCGTATCTTGGGACCTGCTTCCACCTCTTGCATAAACGAGCAGCACCTGCACTCATCAGTGTGTGTGGCTGTGTTTGTAACTTACACAAGTGTGAGCATCCAAGTGGCACACACTGTTGTGGGCATGGGGCTCCTGTGTCTGCGCGGTGGGGGCGGACACGCTGCTGCTGCTGCTGCTGCTGCTGCTGCTGCTGCCGCTGCTGCCGCGGCGGCGCATGCATGCACAAGGCACACTGCCATGTAGCGACTCTTCTGTGCTTCCTTGTGTTTGTCCAGCGGGACGAGCACTCAACCCCACGTTGTTTGTTTTCGCGTGACGGTCACGCGTCTTTCGCCCATCGGAGCCCGTGCCCTATTAACGTGCCTCAGACGAGCCAGGAGGGCTCCCTCGCTACCCCGATACTCTCGGAGCACAGTGCAGGGAGCGGCCAGACGAACTCCGACACGAGATGGACACACTGGAGAGGCGCTCAGCCGTGCTGCAGCGCCAGCTGCAGGCGGTGCCCGGCGGCAGCGTAGAGCTGCGCGCGCAGCCGACCTCTGCGCACGCCGTCCGGTGAGCGGCGGCCGCCGCCACTGCCGCCGCTTCCTGCCTCCGCCGCAGTCGCCGCCGCCCCGTCGCCTGCGACTCACCCGCTCTCCTCTCCCTGGTGCAGCCAGCTGCCTCGCTTTGATGTCACCCTCATGGAGCACTTCCTGGACGACCAGCGGCCCCTCAAGGAGGAGGTGTATGCGCTGTTCAAGCTGCACCCAGAGTTGCTGGTGGCGCAGGAGGAGGGGATGACCAAGGGTTGGTGCCGGGTGCCTGCCGGGCTCGGGGGGAAGGGCAGGCAAGCAGGCGGGCAGGGGCCCTTGAGGGGCAGGTGCCCCAGGGTCTACCTTCTGTGTAGTGGGCCAGGGAGTGGGTGCACGCAGGCGCATTGGCGGGACGCGTTCCTGTCCTTCGCTGCCTGCCTTACTTTGTTGCCCACCCCGCCCGCCCGCCGCCCCCGCCTGCAGAGGACCACCGCGAGCTGGTGCGGCGCTGCCTGCGCACCGTCCTGGCCGCCGGCTACTCACCGCTCAGCTTCTTTGCGCGGGACATTGCCAAGGTGCTGGTGCTGACTAAGGCCGGGGGGAGGGGGAGGGGTGGAGGCGCGCACGGCATGGGAGCGGGGGGTAGAGCGGGGGCAGGAATCGGGAAGCGAGGGTGGGCTGCGGGTGGGCTTGTTATGAGATGGTGGCACCTACCTTGGTTGCTCACTGTGCAGCTCACGCCCGAGTCGTGTTCCGCTGCCCTGCAGTACTTCTACCTGGCTGAGCTTCTGTCCCTGGTGGACCTGTCGCTGGTGAGCCTCTGGCTTTCTGGGAGCGGGAGCGGGGCCACTGGCAGCAGTGGTGGGAGGCATTCATGGGGCGCGGGTTGGCTGGGCTGCGGTGGCACGTCGTGTGGCAAGCTGGAGAAGCGTGTGTCGAGCTCTGGGCGGGGGCATGCAGGCCAAGGTGGCAGCGGCAGAACCGCGCGCGCCCCTTCAGCACCCCTCCAGCATGCCTGTGCCAGCACGTCCCACCCCCTCGCGCCCGCTGCGCCTCCCCCCTCCCCCTGCCCCGGCAGACGGTGAAGCTGGGTGTGCAGTACAGCCTGTGGGGCGGCAGCGTCATCAACCTGGGCACCGAGCGGCACCGCAAGAAGTACTTTGACGATATCGACCGCTTCAGGCTGCCAGGTGGGTGCTGCTGCCGCCTCGTGTTGCTGCCGCCTCGTGTTGTGCTGGTGCCCCTGCAGGCTGCCAGGTGGGTGCTGCCTCTTCTGTTCCTGTTGCCAACGCTGTTGTGGTTGCGCACCAGTTGGCGCTGAACCACATGCCTGCCTTCCTGGTTGCCACATGATGCCACCCCGCACCCCGCCCGCAGGCTGCTTTGCCATGACTGAGCTCAAGCACGGCAGCAACGTGGCGGGGCTGCAGACGGAGGCGATATTGGACGTCAGATCCGACGAGTGGATCGTCAACGTGCGCGCTGCGCTGCACTTGTGCCTTGCGCTGCGCTGCGCTGCCCCGCAAGCTGCCCTGTGCCTGCGCTCTGTGCTGCCGTGGTCAGCCCTGTTATGTCTACCGGGTGGGTTATAGAGTCCTTAGGCCAGGCTGTTGGCATGCCTGGCAACGCAGCTCTGTAGAACTGCTTCTGGCCTGGCGCCTGCGCTCCATTCCTGCCCGCAGACCCCCGACGACGGCGCCATCAAGTGGTGGATTGGGAATGCGGCAGAGGATGGCAAGATGGCCACTGTGTTTGCGCGCCTGAAGGTGGGACCCCCTTGCGGGGATAGCGTTACGATTGCAGATCCTTGCTGGATGTCAAGCGCAGCGTGATCGTCGCCACCCCAGCCCAGAACGCCGCCTCTGCTACTGCTAGCCACATGCCCACCCGCTGCTCTGCTGACATACTCTTGTCATTCCTTGTACTGCCTCTTACTCATCTGCCAGGTGCCGGCAACCGACGGCAGCGGTGCGCTGGACGACCACGGCGTGGTGAGCCAGCAGCCTGAGCCCAGGGGTGCTGCTGCCTCCTGCCTGCCTCGCCCTTCCCTGCCGATGCTTGTGGCAACTTCATGCCCCGGCTGCTGCCTCCACAGCACACTCTGGATGGGGAGCCAGCCTCACCTGTGACTTGCGTGCCGGGCCTACTCCCCTCCCCTGCCCGCCTCGCCGCAGCACGCCTTCATCGTGCCCCTGCGCGACGACAGCGGCAAGCTCTTGCCGGGGGTGGAGATCCACGACTGCGGGTACAAGGTGCGCAGCGGGGCTGCGGTGGCCAGAGCAGGATCGGTGGGCAATGCGGGCGCAGTCTTGCAAGCCACGGTATGCTCTGCTTGGACGAGTGTTACTGTCTGTTGACGTGGCCTGATGCCGCCTCCCGCTGCAGGTGGGGCTGAACGGCATTGACAACGGCGCCATTCGGTTCAGCACTGTGCGGGTGCCGCGTGAGAACCTGCTGGACCGGTTTGCCACAGGTGGGGAGCAGGGAGGGGGGTGCTTTGAGTGGCTGGGCCTGCAGGATTGGGCTGGGAGGAGGGAGGACCTGGTTGCAGCTGTCTGTGGCACAGGTGGGGAGGCCGGTGGGCCAGGGTACCATTATCTTCTTGTCCTGCCGCCTGTGCACCCATCTCACCGAGTGTGCACCTAACCCAGCCTGGCTTGTACTTGTGACCTTGCCAGCTCTGCCAGCTCACCAGTTGAGCCTGACCCTGCCTTGCTCCCCTGCTTCCTTGCCCGCCTGCCTTGCCCTGTGCCCCCCTGCAGTGGACCGCAGCGGCCGCTACTCCTCCCCCATGACCTCCGCCTCCAAGCGCTTTGCTGCCACGCTGGGCGAGCTGACGGGCGGGCGCGTGGGGCTGACCGCCGCCTCTGGTGCGTGGGCCGGCGGGGTGTCGCTTTGGTGCACTGCAGGTGACGCAGTGTGTTTGGCTGGCTGATCACCCCGCAACTCCCCGGGTGCAGCTACCCTCCACTCCACCACAGAGGCGCAACACCTCTCATGCCGCACAACTGGCCAATTCTCCCATAGCAGTGCCCCCCAGTCGTGCGCCCGGCCCGCCACCCACTCCACTTACCTTGCCCTCCCGCTTGCAGTGGGTGTGCTGAAGGGTGCCCTGACCATTGCCATTCGCTACAGCAGCCAGCGCCAGCAGTTTGGGCCTCCCGACGCCCCCGAGGTCGCCGTGCTGGACTACCCATCCCAGCAGGTGGGTATGTGTGTTTGTTTGTGGGTCTAGTGCAGAAGGGACTCTGGCAGGCGCAGGACTGGAGGCTGGGCGGTGAGGACCCAATGAGGAGGGTGTGGTGGTGCATGCCGGCGGCACAGCAGGTGGTGCCTCCACATCATGGGGCTCGTCTGCAAAACATTCTTTTGCAGGGTGTTTTTCCACCTGCACGCCACGCCGCCGCCCGTCTGCTGACCTCGCCAGTGCCAAGCCTTGACGTTCCTGTTGACCTGGCGGCCCTTGTTTTCATATTCCGCCCGCAGATGAAGCTGATGCCCATGCTGGCCACCTGCTACGCCCTCACCTTTGCCAAGAAGAAGCTGGTTGAGAAGTGAGTGTAGCCACGAGGGAGCCGGGAGCTTTGCATGTGTGCCCGCTCACGATCCCTGCATGGTCGGCTGCTCAGCGTGCACAGCACAGTGCAGCACACTGCAAGTGAAGATGTTCACAATAGAGCACGCTGCTGGGCATTTCAGCACAGCCTGCCCGCCATCTGGTACTGCTCTTTCCCGCCGTGGCACTGCAGGTACTGCGACATGAAGCGCACCAAGGATGAGGTGCTGGTGGCGGACGTGCACAGCCTGTCGGCGGGCCTCAAAGCATACACCACCACCTACACCAACACAGCGCTCAGGTGCGGTGTGCGAGGGGCAGGGGCGGGGTGGTCGTGGCGGGTGGGTGGGTGGGTCGGGTGTGGCAGCCGGGGTGTTGCTGGATGGCTACGTGGCTAGCGTGGGTGGTGATGAGACCGGGGAGCAGGTCAGGGACAGCTGCTGGATGAACCCACAGGCCGCGTTACGCTGCACTCCTTGCCCTTTTCTGCACTCCTACAGCTGCCCACTGCACCTGCCCTGCCCTGCCCCCCCTCACTGGCCCGCAGCATCTGCCGCGAGTGCTGCGGCGGGCACGGGTACGCCGCCGTCAACCGGCTGGGCGCGCTGCGCAGCGACCACGACATCTTCCAGACCTTTGAGGGTGCGCCGCCCCCACCCTCACGTCCCTTCGCAAGTGGTTGTGCCTGCTGCGCTGCGCCTGCCAGGGGCACAGCGTGCCAGCACGTGTGGGGTGCCTCCTCCAGTACCTCCCCTCCTCTCTTGTCCCCTCACATCCATGCCCCACCCATCCATGCCTGCTGCAGGGGACAACACGGTGCTGCTGCAGCAGGTGGCGGGCCTGCTGCTCAAGGAGTACCGCGACTCCTTCCGGGGATCCCCGCTGGCGGCCACCTGGAGCTACCTCAAGATCTGGTGGGTGGGGGGGGGGGGGGAGGGGTGCATGGGGTGCAGCGGTGCGCGCCTGCTGGCAGGGGCTGCTCCCCAGCAAGAGCGCGTGCTGCCGCGGGGCGGCTGTGCTCTGCGCATGCACAGCGCTAGCTGCATTTTGCCCAGCCAAAGAACCCAACAGAAGGTCGGTTGTTCCCAACAAGGAACGGGCTTCTCGCCTCTTTGTCGGCCGTGCAGGGCGCAGGACAGCCTGCCCGCCAACCCACTGGTCACCCACGAGACCGGTAAGGCAGCGGCACCTCTTTACCGCATGGGGCGAGCCAGCACAGCCTCCACCCACCCAGCCGGCATGCCCTCACCCCCGTTCCTGCCAAACGGGTCCGCCCCTGCCTGTCAAGCGCAACCCAAACGGCTGCCGCGCTTGCCTGGACCCTCCCTTTCCCATCACCTGCCTCCCACCCTCTCCCACCGCCCGCACCGCCCTTCCACCGCCCGCAGACGTGGCCCACCTGCGTGACCCCGCCTTCCTGGTGCGCGCGCTGCGCCACCGCACCGCCCGCCTGCTGCACACCCTGGCGGCACGGCTGCGCAAGCACAGCCGCCGCCTGGGCGAGTTTGCGGCCTGGAACAAGTGCCTGCTGGTGAGGGGGCGGGCTGGGGCTGCTGCCTGCTGGTGCCGGTGCCTGCCTGCTGGTGAGGGGGCAGGCACGTCAGTGCAACATTTAGGTGCTGTGGAGAAGGCCCCGAGCGCTGGCACTAGCTTGCCTACCAGCTGAGGGAGCAACCAACTGGGTGCGGGCTGCCTCGGGATGCAGCCTCCTTGAGTGCAGCCTTTTCCTTCCTTATGCCTGGCCCCTGTGTCCTGACCCCAATCGTCTGCCTCCTGCCCTTGCATGGATCCCAACACCCACGCCACCTCACCCTCCGACCAACAGCACGTGCTGGTGAGCAGCTCCGGGGGTGGGGTTCTGGTGCACCTGGGCCAGCCTTGCCGTGCACGGCGCACATGCTATGTTCCGCCTGTAATCACCGCGCCGCTCACCTATATGCATCACTCGTGCTGCCCTCTCACAACTGCAAGCATGCCTGCTCCTCAGCCCCGTCCTCTTCTTTCTGCAAGCTCTGGCACGTGCTCACACATGTATCCATGCTGGCAACAGCAGTCGCTGCACCTGAGGCACCCAACCATCCCCCTCCTCCTCACCGGCCCCCGCAGGCGCTGTCGCGCGCGCACATTGAGAGCGTGATGCTGGTGGACATGCTGGCGGCGGTCAAGGAGTGCGTGGACCCAGACTGCAGGCGCAGGTAAGGGGGCAGCCTCCTCTATTCCTTGTATTACCCTGCTGCGTTTCGTATGAAGCGTGGGTTAGCAGGCATGGAGGGCGGTGTGGGACCGCAGGTTAGAGGGGCAGCGGCAGGGAGGGCGGCGGCGGTCACAAATTGCGTGGATGCCAGACCGCTGGCGCAGGTCGGCGCATTTGCGGGAGCAGGCTGAGGGCCGCAGGGTCAGCGGAGCGAGACAGCATGGACCCCAGCCGATGTGTTGCTTGGCTGCTGGCCGGTGCCTTTGGCCAGCGCAAGCTGCACCCACGCATTCCGCCTACCCAAAATACTGGCGCAGCGCACTCTGACAGTCAAGTCTATCCCATCCCCCTGCCCCCCTTGCCTCCCTGCCCTCCCACCGGCCCGCTTGTTGCCGCAAGGCGGCACTTTTATGCCACACACCCGCCCACCATTCTAAATCTCACCATTCTGAACCCCTCCCCCCCGCCTGCCCGCCTGCCCAACCTCCTCCCGGCCGCAGCCTCAAGGCGCTGGCCGACCTGTTCGCCCTGGACCGCATCTACAATGACATCATCTTCAGGTGGGGATGTGCCGGGGGAGCCTGGGCTGGGCTGCTTTCCCAGGTGGGCAGGGGGGGGCTGAAATCTGGGCTGCTTTCCCCAGGTGGGGGGAGGTGGCTGTCTGAGCCTGCATCCCCAGGTGGAGGGAGGTTGCAGCAGCAGCTGCTTCCTCTGGCCCCAGCTGCCAAGTGGCCGCACAATGGCGCTTTGACCCAGAATATTCCGTGCCTGCCCTCGCGATGGTGATGCAGGAACGACGACTACATTGCGCCCGAGAAGGTGGGTCTGGGGGGCGGCGTTGCCAGTGTTTGAACTGGCTTTGATCTGGTGCAAATGATGGGTGCACTCTCTGTCGTGCAAGCGCGCATCTGCCTTGGTTTGGTGTGGACGCATTCGCCTCGCTACACTGCCTTGCATGCCTGCCTTCACTTGTTTCACCCCGCCCTTCCGCCGGCCGGCCGTGTAGCTCTGAGGTCGCGCCGCCACTCTCCGGGACATCACCTGCATGCGCCCCTCTCTGTTGTCCTCACTTGTTGTGCTGACACCTCCCTGTTCCGTTGTGCAGGCCAAGGCCATCCAGCGGCT
This sequence comes from Micractinium sp. NFX-FRZ, assembly GCA_029339195.1. Lineage (NCBI taxonomy): Eukaryota > Viridiplantae > Chlorophyta > Trebouxiophyceae > Chlorellales > Chlorellaceae > Micractinium > Micractinium sp. NFX-FRZ. The sequence continues at coordinate 28,348 of JAPTJF010000413.1, read as the reverse complement.
GATTGAGGCGCTGTGCGGCGAGGTGCGCGGCGTGGCGGTGCCGCTGGTCGACGCCTTTGCCATCCCAGACCACATCCTGAGAGCGCCCATCGGCCTCAGGTGACTGAAGGGGGTGAAGAGGCTGGGGGCAGGGCTGGCGAGTGTGGACGTGCGCTTGCTCCACGTCCAGCGCGGGTCCAATGGCGCCTGAGGTGGGCGGGGTGTGCTACCAGGCGGGCGGGCACTCGGTAAGACACCAGGAAAAGGTTCCACGAGGCGGTGCTAGCAATTGGGAGGGGCGGGGGAGGTTCCACTCTGGCATGAGCAAGCCTGCCTGCACACACATGCGCTCTATGGGCCCCTGTTGCTGAGCTCATGAGCCTTCCCTGTGCCCTCGGCTGGTAGTGTTGCCGTGGCCCCTTTTCTCTGACTTGCGACGGACCCACATCGGCTCAACCTGAACTGCAGCACTTCTTCGGTTGACCCCTACTCGGCCTACCTGGAGTCTGCCGGGTTTGAGGACTGAGGGGGGTGACCGATCGCTGCCAGCTCAGCAGCGCAGCTGGTGATGAGATGCTGCCAGCAGATGCGCCGCCCCACCTGAGCGGCCTTGCAAATCACATAGCAGGGCCTGCCCTGCTGCAGGTTTAGCGGATTAGTATTGGCACCCCGCCAAGCACACAAACGACTGCAAACGGATTCTTTAGCGATATGCCACTTGCAAGCCCACACCCCACCTCGATTTTGTGTAGCGCACCCCCATCCTCTCGCACCCAACTGTGTGCGGTTTTGTGTAGCGTCCCCCTTCTTATTGCGAGTAGCTGTGTGCACCGGCACTGCCGTGTGCCTCATTGTTTCGAACTAGCGCCCCCCGCCCTGCTTGTAACCCCTACATGCGCACGTTGGAGGCTGTTGCATCGGCCTTGGCTGCAGCATGCTACCTTCCTTGTGCCCCTATAGAGCGAGCCTGTATGTTACACCCTGTAATCAACCTGTCAACACATGTACCGCCCTGCGCTCATCGTTTCGCGCGGCTGAACTGCGGCTTGGTCAGCAGCAGGCCTTCCGTGCCGCACGCAGGGGCCGTAGCCCCTTCTGCCGCTTGCAAGGCCTGGCTGGCAGCCGCTGCTGCTGCGCCTGCATTTGCCGACTTGCTCAGGCGGTAGTCCAGCTTGAAATCCTCCTGGCGTGTGGCTGCTGCAGAGGCTGGCCGCAGACCCAGCTGCGACTTGGGTAGCCCCGCTGCCGCTGCCTGGTGCAGAGCCGACAGGTGGGCGCCCACACCTGCTGCTGGTCCACCCTGCCAGCCGGCCGGCACCACTTGCCGCGACGCTGGTGACCCCCACAACTGCTGCTGCTTCTGCCTCTGCTGCTGCTGCTGCTGTGCGTGCTCTTCCAGCACGTCGCGCTCATCCCGGAACTTGCGGCTCAGCGTGTCTGCACCAACGGGGGCGGCCAACATTGCTTGCAGGGGTGTCAAGCAGCCCAGGCACCCCAAGCTAGCCGTCTGGTACAGCAGGGCTGCATCAGTGCCATGCAACCTCTTCCCACCCACCCTGCTCTCCTTCTCTTGGCGGCCGCATGATCCACCCACCCACCAATGATGCGCCTCTCCTCCTTGCTGAGGCTGTCTAGAAAGCCTGCATGGCTGGCAGGCAGCGGTGACTGCGAGCCGCCGCGGCTGGGGCTGCCACTTCTGCCGCCCGACCGGCTGTGCAGCGGGCTGCCCCTGCTGCCGCCCCCTGTGGCAGCCGAGCTGCGTCCTGACGCGGGCAGCGAAGCCATCGCCGAAGGGCGCCGTGAGCGCCGCCCTGCTGCTGCTGCCGCTGCTGCTGTCGCCTCCTCCTCTGCCCGCTGCTTCTCCTCCTCCTCAGCTGCTGCCACCGAAAGAATGAAGTCCCTGCAGGGCATCAGCACGGAGCAAGGCAGGTGAGGCATGGCACACACTGCAGTGAATTGATAGGAGGGCGCAGCAGGGCAGCAGCGGGACCACACCATCCGAGCTGACACGACTGCTTGGGCAACTGGTCGATGCGCCCACCACAGCACAGCACATGTCGACCTTGCATTCAAAATGTCCTGACATGCGCGCTACCCTGCATCCTCTTCCTGCAGCGGTGCACCGCCAGCCATCCAACCTCCCCCCCACACACACTCACTTGTCGTCCTCCTCCAGCGCCCCCATCAGCTTCTTGCGCCGGTACGCCGTGGCCACCACATCAAAGGGCAGCACAGACGCTGCATTGGTGGACCCGCTGCTGCCGGTGCCGCTGCCCGCGCCAGCATCACCGGCGCCGCTGCCGCTGCCCGCTGCAGGTGCCGCTGCAGCCGGCTCGCCCCTCTGCTGCTCTGACAGCTTTGTAAGCTGCATGGTCATGATTTCCAAGAACTCGGCATACTCCACCTCTCCTGCAGATAAGGAGATGTTCCCGTGATGAGGGATGTTCAATGGGAGGTTGAATGAGGATGGCAGGCAGAGCGTGCATGACAGCGGTGCTGCACGGCACGGCAAGGTGGCACAGCAAGGCAGGCTGCCAGCCCCAATGGGCAGGGGTCAAGGCGTGGAACAGTGCTGTCCTGCTGTGGCAGAACCAGAAATCAGTTCCAGCTGCTCAGGCAGGCCGCACCTGAGCCGTCTCGGTCCACCTCTGCCAGCATGGCATCCACTTCCTTGCGGGTCACGCTGCGCAGGAAACGGGGCAGGGGGCAGCACGGCAGGATGGGCAGGGCAGCCGCTGACATGCAGTGGGCAAGCCGGGGAGAGCACGAGGCAGCATGCAGGGCATGGGCCACAGGGGATGTGCTGGTGGCTGCAACAACAGTAGTTTCCTGGTGGACGAACCCAGCCAGTGGTCGCCAGCGCAGCATACAGGAGCCCCCAGGTTGCTGAAGCAGGCCATGGGTGTTTGGGTGCTAGCCAGCGTGCCTGAGCCCCAGCAGCCGGAACGCGGCATCCAGCTCCTCGCCGTCAATTGCCCCACTGCCGTCTGCATCCATCAGTTTGAAGCACATGCGGGCATCCGCTTTCTGGCTCTCGCTCAGCTTGGGCTTGACCGTCTGCAAGGCAGGGCGGCAGCAGGCACATGCAACTCGTGAACAATGGAAAACGGGTGGGTGCTGCCGACGTGCGTGTTGGCTACAGCAGGCAAGAGGTAAGGAAACCGACACTCCTAATGATCAACCCACCTTGCCGTGCGCCCGCAGCCACTTGCTGACGGCGCTGCTCAGCAGGGGCGTGGCGCGCTCCATGGGCATCTGTAACGGGGGAGGGCGGGGCGGCGGCAGCGGTTGGCGGGCGGGTGGGGCGGGGCGCTGCCCACGTCGTTTACAGGTGTCGGGACGCCACCACGGCCCGTCCGACACTCAATAAACGCACCTTGGTGGACGGCGGCAGCTCCCTGGGCCCCGGGGCGTCCAGCCCAAAGAGCTGACCGGCAGGCGCCATTTCTCTACCGCTGGAAGGCAGCTCCTTGCGACAACCTGCGACGATTGCCTCGAGTTTCGGTGCGAACTGAATGAATCCCTTCATCCCTTGAGCACCGCTGGCGCCACGTCCTCGCTTCAGCTAGCTGCAGCTGCGTCGTGGCTCGTTGCGAGGGGCAAAGCACTGATCACTCCCATTGCACCGCTTGGCCGGAGTTGAAGCCAGCCCCTGCAGCTACGGTGGCACAGGGATTTCTCCAGTTGCTCATAAGATGGGGCTTGCAGGGCGGCAGCCGCTGCAGCACTCACATGTCACACCATTCGTGAATGCCCACAGCCTGTCAGCGCGTCCACAAACGAGGCGGTGGCACCCCCGCCGCACAGCCGCCGCTGCCGCAGGCGGCAGCGGCGGCGCCTCTTTTCAGGCAGGCCTTGGCAGGGCAGGCAGCACAGAGTTTGCGGCAGCAGCGCTAGAGGCGGATCAAAGCATAGCGGCAGCAGCAGGCGGAGCAGCAGCAGCCTCGACAGCAGCAGCGTCTAATGAAGACGGCGGCAAGCCAGGCTTTTGGGACCTGAGGCGGATGCAGCAGCAGATACAGAGCCTTGGCCTGGCAGGCGTGACGGCATACGGTAAGGGCTGCCAGGCCTGCCACCCGCCACAGTAGGCTGGCCATGCACCCGGTTTCAAAGCTGTGCTGGCTGTTTCTCTGGACCGGCACTCACACTTCTGTGCCTGCCCCGGCACTCATGCTTCTGTGCCTGCCCTCACGCTTGCAGGCCTGTTCAACACGCTCTACTACACCTTTGCCTTCCTGTTCGCTTGGGTATACGTCGCCAAAGTGCCCACGGGCCAGGGCGTAGCTGCCACAGCCAAGTCATTTGCAGGTGGGTAGGCTGGCGGGGCGCCGGCATGGCATGTGCATGCCCCATTGCATGGAGCTTGCATGTGCCACATGTTTTGCTCGCACCTCAACGCCTGCTACTGAACCCGTGCTCACCACCTGCAGGTGTCATGGCGGTGGTGTGGGCGGGCAGTCAGGTGACGAAAGCGCCGCGTGCAGCTGCGGCCCTCACGCTGGCGCCGCTCGTTGACCGCGGCATGGGGTGGCTGCAGGATGCACTGCGGCTCAAGACGCGGAGAGCGGTGAGAAGAGTGTTCGGGCGGCATCTGGTGGTTGGAGGTGCTGGGCATTTTCACTGGCAAGTGGGCTGCTGGCAGGGCCAAGTCATGTGGTTGGCGGGGCCTCTGTGGCGGACGTGGCGCTACCGCGCATGGCTCACTCTGCCCCGCCCTGCCCCGCCTGCCCGCCTCAGGTGTTCCTGGTCTTCGTGGCATCCTGCCTCGGCTTAGCTGCTGTCGTGTTCTCGGCAGTAGTCCTGGCCTGGTCTTGATGCCGTTTCGGGAGATGGGCGGTGACGCCGCCAGCGAGGACAGGCAACTCAGCCGCCCTCTCCTCACTCTGCCGTTTTTGGCACATGTAACACTTTCACCCTACCCTTGTCCTTGACACGCCGTCAAAGTATTTGAGCCGGTGCCCTGAAACTGCCGCACGGCACTGCGCCCTCTGGGCGGCCCGGCCGCTGAATTTAGTAACATAACGAATCTTTGCTACTGAACGGGGCGGTAGACCCCTCGCGACAGCCCGTGGAGCATACCTGCCTGACCGGGAGCGCCGGCGCGCCTCCTCAGTGCAGTCAGAACAGCCTGCGGCGCTCCTTTTCCGTCTCAGCTAGGCATTGGCGCAATGCGCGTGTCCAGCGGCTCGGCCACTTCGCCTCCCCGCGCCGAGGGCAGCCTGCCGCCGCTGGCCCGCACTGGCGGCAGCGGTGCACTACCCAAGCTGGGGCAGGGGCTCCTGCGCGGCGCCAGCCGGGTAAGCTGGGGATGAATCGACTTGACGAATAGCCCCTGCATGGGGTCAGCACTGAGGCTGAGGCCAGCACTTGGTGCGTAAAGGCGGTATGCAAGGAGAGCATGTGAACTGGCACGATCTGCCATTGCCCCTTGCAGGACTGCGGCACCCTGGGGCCCCCGCCACCCGCGGCGGAGTGCAGCGACGGACCGCTGGCGGTGGCGCGCTCACCACTGTCGGGCAGCAGCAAGCTGCCCTTCCCCCCCGACCGCGTGTTTGTCAATGACTTCCAGTGGACGCTGCACAGCCGCGACCTGCCGCCCGAGATACGCCCCATCATTGAGGACAACAAGGTGGAGTGGGAGGGAAGTGGGGGAGGGAAGGGGATTTGACGCTGGGAGTGAGCGTGTTTGCAATGCTAGCAATGCGGCTGCATCATCGTGGGAGGCCCGAGTAGCGGTTCTACACTGCCGGCGCAAACTCGCGCCCTTGCGTGCACCGGGGCACTTGCGAGCATGCCCGTTCACCTCCCAGTCCGATTGCTGTGAGCACCCACCTGCCCTGCATGCCCCACCCCCTGCCACCCCGACACTCCTGCCCCCCAGATGCTGCAAGAAGAGCTGCGGCGGTACAAGTCGCGGGTGGGGGAGCAGGAGGGGCTGCTTGCGAGCAAGGAGAGGCAGCTGGTGGCGCTGCGGGACGAGCTGGGACGCGAGCGACAGCGCTTCAAGGAGTGTGGAGGTGTCAACCCCGACCAGCTGCTGCAGGACCAAAATTTCAGGCAGCAGCTGCAGGAGAGGTGGGTGGGTGGGGCAGGGAAGGTACCCCGGGGGCGGCTGGGCTGAGTAAAAGAGCAGCACCCGCTGCCGCGCCGGAGAGGCCGTTCACGTTGCTGATCCACCCAGCAGGGAGCCAGAAGGCAGCGGTGCCTACAGTTAGTTTTCCCGCCTTTCCCTCTCTTGCCGCTGGCAGGGACGCCAGCATCCGGCAGCTGCAGCAGAAGTCGGGCATCCTGGAGAAGGCCAAGGCGGCGGCGGAGCGGCGTCTGACCAACGACCTGGCGGCAGAGCGCAAGGCGCAGGCGGAGCTACGCAAGCAGCTCAAGCAGCTACAGGTGCGCGCAAACAGGAGGCAGTGACAGATGGAAAGGAAGCATGCGAAAGGCCGACATGGGTGCTGCCTCACATCGTGCGCAGGTGCAGCGTGCGAGTGCGGCGCGGGGCTTGCAGGGTGTGGGTGCGATTGTTTGCCTGCCCTGCCCACCTGCCGGCCTGCCAATCACCTGCTGCGCGCATGCAGGATGAGATGGCTGAGAAGCAGAAGCAGAGCCGGTTCAACCAGCTGCACATCAACCAGCTGTACAAGCGGCTGGAGCCCTTGGAGGCAGCAGTCTCTGCCGTAGCGCAGCCACCTGCAGCGCCTCCGCCCCCGCCAGAGCCGCCGGAGCGGGTGCATGTTATGCTGCTGCATGTGTACGCGCAGCCGCAGCCAACGGCGGTTGAGATTGCAGAGGCAGGGGCACGGCTGGCAGCGGAGGAGGCGGCACGAGCTGCGGCGGAGCTGCGGCGGCGGCAGGAGCCGCAGGCGGTGCGCATACAGGCGGCGTACCGCGGCTTCCGCGCGCGCCGCCAGCTGGCGATGCTGCACGCGGCGGCCACGCTGGTCCAGGCTGCGTATCGCGGCATGCAGGCACGCCGGGCGGTGGCCCCGCTGCTGCACCAGCAGCGGCTGTCGGAGCTGGAGCAGCGGGGCCTGTCAGAGGCGTCCCTAACGCCGGCCCAGCGCCTGCTGTTGCGCCAGCGGGCCGCTGAGCAGCAGTACAAGGAGCGGCGGGCGCAGTCTGGCAGGCGGTCGTCTGCCGTTGTTGGGCGTGGCGCAAACACTGCGGTGGAGGCGGCTGCACGGGCGCGTAGCATTCTGAGCCCTGGCGGGCCGGGGGCAAGCGTCAATCCTAGCCTGGCAGGCGGGCTGTCTGGCGGCAGCGGCAGCAGTGGCGGCGGCGGTAGGGGCAGCAGCAGCAACCGCAGCAGCGCGCGGGGCAGTATCAGCGGTATCCCAGGCAACATGGGTGGCCAGGGCGCTCGGTCTGGCAACATGGGCAGCATCAGCGGCGCGCCCAGCATGCCGGCGGGGATGGGTGCTCGGTCTGGCAACATGGGCAGCATCAGCGGCGGTGGTCCCAACGGCGGCAGCCCCATGCGGCGGTCCAGCCGCTCCAGCGTTGCCAGCGTGCCTGCCCTGGAGCTGCTGCAGCAGGCACAGCAGCAGAGAGGCAGGGCCTCCACTGGGCAGGGAGGGGACAGCAGCCGGGGCAGCCATGGATTGCTGGGTGGTCGGCCAGCAGGGGCGCAGTATGACGGGCAGGCGTCTCCGGCGCAACCGCCCAAGAAACGGCCGTCGGTGTCGCTGGGCTTTGGCAGCAGCCAGCCGCTGCAGTCGGGCGTTGCAGGCGGGGCAAAGTGAGGCAGGCGGACGTGCAAGCCTGCACCTGCATGCCACACCCCTTTCTCGATGCGTTATGCTGCGTTGCTGAGGTGTAAATTACATTGGGTGGATAGGCTGCTTGAGGACAGGAGACAGTTGGACATCACACAAGCCAGAGCTGTTGGCCAGAGTGGCCTTGATGAGCCAAAACCAGTGGGGCCAGCAGCTTTAAAACTGTCGCCTCTGCCACTGCCGGAGACATTTGGCCACTTTTGGGGCTGGGGAGCTGGGGGGGCAGCGCATCTTGAGTGCTCTTGGCTTGCTGCCGCCGCTCCCAACACGTGCCCCGACCCGCTCAGCGCTGCTGGTGGCGCACGCTGGCCAGCACCAGCCAGGTCAGCGCCAGGAAGATGGCAACAAACAGGGCCTCCCACCCCAGCCAGGCCCACTTGTTGATGGAATCAAGATCGTAATAATCCAGTACTGCCTGCCCGCCGTAGGCCACAATGTTGCGCTCTCCGGCGAACTGGGGGGACATGAGGAATGAAGATGGCAGGGGTGGGGCCTTGAGAGGGGGCATGCGCTTCTGGTGTGCATGGACCTGCATGTGCATGCAGAAGGTCGCGAAACGGCCGTCCGAGTGGCTGCCAGCTGCGCCTGCCGGGAGGCTGTGACGCAAAGCTTCTGGACCGGTCACCGTGCTGCCAGCAGATGCGCTGATTCGTACGCGTGCTCGCTCTGTGTGATTTCAATATATTGCGCCAGCCTGCCAGCCCCCCACACTGGCTCACCTGGTTGGCCATGAGCGCTCCCCAGGCGTAGCGCAGGTAGGTGATGACGGAGTACCAGCGCCACCAGGGCCTGCGGGGGGCAGCTGTGTGAGTTCGCTGCTTGACGGTTTGGGCTCAAAGGCATGGCAAGGTTTACACACACACACACACACATTGTTTTCTCTAATGAAAAAAAAAAGTCACAGGCAGTACAGTAGGTGTCAAACAGGGGCAGCGGGCCTCACAAAGGTGGCCCAACGTGATACGGTTCCGACTGTGACAGGGCCCAACTGTGACAGGGCCCAACTGTGACAGGGCAGTGCATGGGACCGAGCCAGCCAGGAGCTGCACTCACGGGATCTTGGAGAATGGGATGAGGAAGCCGGAGAAGTCTGCACAGGTGGAAGGGAACGAGTGCTCGTCGTCAGTCGATGTGTGCGGCATCAGGCCATGCTTTGGCAGGCAGGCAGGCAGGCAGGCAGGCAGGCAAGCAGCGGTCGATGCTTCTGCCAGCAAGCCCGCGCACACCGAGCACACATGGGCAGCACGGTGTGTGCACCTCAGCCAGAGGCTGTGGCTGCCAGCGGGATGCTGAAACACTCACACAGCAGGGAGGTGGTGTAGCCGGGCAGGGCGGCCCCTGCCACGTCCATGCTGGAGGAGAGGGAGCCAACCAGCAGGGCCAGCACTGCGGGCGAGCGACAGGGCGGGCCCGAGGGCAGCAGGGAGGAAGGGGTGCCCATCGTTGAGTGAGAACAGGGCACCCAAGGCGCTGTGCTGGCCTGGCAAGGGGACGCCATGCACGAGTCCGCTGTAGATCTCTCTGGGCTAGAAGAACCAAGCAGTGCACACCCACAAAACATGTGCCTTCCCAGCACAACCCCACAAGTCATGCTGGCTCGGTGGATTCCTTGGGGTGTGCAAATTGACTGATTGCAATGCAACTGGGCCACGCCTTCAAGGAAGAGTCCTTTGCCACCCACTTATGCTGACGGTGGTGGTGGTGAGGCTGACCAGCCAGACAAGCGCCAGCGAGCCTTGCAGGCGGACCAGGTAGAAGACGAGGACTGTGTATGGCAGGCTGACAGCCACTGCCACCCCGAGCTCCTCTGCAACCTTGTACAGCTGCGGGCAGGGGGGCGGGGAAGAGCCAGTGGGCATGGGTGCGGAGGGGGCTAGGCGGAGGGGCGGGTGACTGGGCAACTGCTTGGAAGACAGGTGCACGGCAGTGGGGGAGGAAGGAGTGGCAGGGCGGGCGTCAGATCAGGCAGAGCAGGTAGAGAACGACAGGTAGATGTTAGCGTGGCTGGATGAGGCCAGTGCAGCCATTCAAAGGGCAGGTACAGCTGCACAAGCACCAACATTGCAGCGCCACTGTGTCTGCACAAACGCACCAGGCCGGCACCTCACCGCCTCACGCACTGTGACCACCGACCGCCAAAACCCAGAACCCCGACAGCATAGTGCGCCCCCCGCCTGGTTGCTGGCAGCTGTGCACTGACCAATCCAGTGAGGATGGGGCGTTGTGCAGCCCATTGGCAAAGGAGTTGGGAGGATGCCTCTGTGACACAGCTCACACGCACCAGGTAAGTGATGGGGGTATACAGCCCGTCGGCACGCTCTCGCAGGAACACGGCCCGCTCCGCCACCAGAGTGGACAGAATCCCCATGCTGCCGTAGGCTGCAGGGGGGGATCGAGGGAGGGAGGCCGAGAGGAGACGTGGGGGGCGTGAGGACCGGCCCCTTGCTGCCATAAGCTGCAGGTACTGTGCGCCGCTTTGCACCGGCTTGCGGCAGAATTTGGAGCTGATGGCCATGGATAGTGGATGCGCTTGCATATGCATGCAGTGATGATGGGCGGGCAACGTGCCATCAACCCTGAGCACGGTACTTTTCCAAAGAGCGCCACAGGCATGCAGGCGGGCGCAGCCAAGTAGCGTGCTCTCGAGGTCTGCTGCTCACCGGCAGAGGTGGTGAGCATGAACAGGATGGCTGCGCAGGGGAGGGGGCATGCGGGTGGCAGTCACAGCCAGGTGGCATGCGCATGAAGAAAATCTCCCAATTACTTCACACACTGCCTTCGTATGCTCCACACACTCCATCCTTGTGCGTCACCGCAACGCACCCGTTGGCGGCTGCCAAGGGCAGGCTTGCCAGCTACATGAGGAAGCTGCTCTGGCGCAGCGCTTGCACTCATGCCTGCCTGCCTGCCTGCACGGGACGCCATGCAGTGTGTTCCCACTATGAGCACGCCCCCTCCCCGGCCCAGGCGCAGCCCGCACCATGCTGCGCTGGCGCCCCTTCCCTCTGCCCCCTGACCTGCAATGGTGGTGACATGCCCGGCGTCCAGGTCGTCCCCCACCGCCCAGTAGACGGTGACCAGGAGGAAGACGGGAATGAGGGGGGACAGGCCGCGCGGCAGCAGCCAGTCGCGGCGGGAGTAGGCGCGGGCTGCACGTGCCAGGGGCAGGGATGAGCGGTGCTGAGACTGAATAAGGGCCGAGCGCAGAGGTAAAGGGCAGGATGCAAATACACCACAGCAAGCGGTGGCAGAGGCCCCGCACTCCAGCATACAGCCCAAGTGCTCCCACACTCGCGCTCCCCTGCGCCCACAAGCAGGAGCAAGGGCAAGCTCACGGCGGAGCTGCGGCGGCTTGGGGTACTGCACACCTGACCGGTAGCGTGCCAGCACTGCCAGCCCCCACCACCAGGGCGTGCTGGTGCCCTGGCTGCGATCCAGCCTCAGCACGTGCTGCACCTGCTGCCGGTGCGACCGCCTGCTGCTGTGGCTGCCGTCGGCTGCAGCCGCCGCGGCCGCAGCCGCCAGCAGCTCTGCTGCCTCAGCATCGTTCTGCTGACGCAGCGCTGACGTGGCATACGTGTCGGAGAACACTGCGGCGGCAACGGCGCCTCCCTCCTTCCAGGCAGCGGAGGTGACGTCAAGAATGAAGTCGGCGATGCCCTCGGCCGGGCGGCGGGCGCGCAGGTGGGAGAAGTGCTGAGCGAACCAGGCCTCGGCAGGCGGGCCTGGCGGGAGGGGAGGAACAGGAATGGGCAAGCAAAGCGGACACCTGGGTGCCCAGCAAGGAGCTAGATTTGAGGGGCTGGGGGAGAGCACTGCACGAACCAGGCCTGGGCGGGTGGGCCTGGGGAGGAGGGATGCATGGTGGGTGCAAGAGCAAGGAGGTGCAGGATTGGCCAAGCAAGCGGGCATGCATTGACGAATGCCGGTGGCCAGCTGCAGGCATGCCTCCTGGGCACGCCTGCCATTGAGATGCATGCACTCACTCTGTCCCTGCCCCGCAACTGCTGCCCTATGCCCCCTGCCGACCCCCACACCCTCTCAGGCACGCTCACCGTTGGGCCCGAAGTACACCACCCTGCCCTTCTGCAGCACCAGGCAGCGGTGGAAGAGCGCCATGGTGTCGGGCGGCGGGGAGTGGATGGTGCTCAGGATGGTCACCCCGTCTTGCGCCAGCTCACGCAGGGCTGCAGCAGCACAACCAGAAACCCAGACTTAACTTGCCATTTGAACTGGTGGGGCGCGGCTGGGCGTGAAGTTAATGCCAAGGGGCTGACGCGCTTTAAAACCTGCCACCCTTGAGGGTGGCTGGCCCTGCCTCAAGCGCACAAAGCGGGCCTGTCTGTAAAAGTGCAAGCAAGGCCCAGCCAGCTGTGCCAGCTGCCCAAGGGTCGAGGGCTGGCCCAACAACCCCTTGCCTGCCACCACTGAGTGGGCTGAGAAGGAGTCCAGGCCGCTTGTGGGCTCATCGCACAGCAGCACTGCAGGCGTGTGGCGTGCGGGGAGGCCAGCAGGCGCGGTGTGATGCCGGCGATGTGCTGCCGCCGGCCACCTCAATCAACCCCGGGCGGGTTGAGCACACATGTTGTGCATGCAGCAAGTGCCCCTGCATGAATGCTCCGTCAGGTTGGCTGATTTCAGGTGCTTAGCACCGCCCCGCTGGCCCTCCACCCACCTGCTGGCCTGGCAATCATGGCCACCCCCACCGAAGTGCGCTTAGCCTCGCCGCCAGACACCCCCCGCCGCATCTCGCTGCCGATGTGGGTGTGCTGGCAGTCCTCCAGGCTCAGCCTGCAGAAGAAAATGCGTTCAGTTGGGTCATGGCTGAGAGCCGGGCGGAAAGGCATGCGCAGCCAGGATGCCAGCACCGTCGGAACCCTGATGCTCAATTGCAGGTATGTCGAAAGGTCTCCACTAAGGCCTGGCCTGCACAGTGCAGGCAGGAGAAGGCTCCATCAGGGGGCAGGGCACTGATTGGGACGCCAGCCTGGCAGCATGCGGGATCAGAACGTGTGACCTGGCAGGTCGCCAAGCCAGGCCGCCGGGGGCGGCGCACGTGACTGCAGACGCGCCTCATCCCACCGCACTCCACTCACATGCGACCTCTCAGGACAGCCCTTTTGGCGGCCAGAAGGTACCCTGGCCCCGCTGCCTGTGCACAAGCATCAGCCCGCCTCGGCGTGTGTCCAACCTGAGGGACCCTCCCCATAAGCCCTGTACCATACAGCTCCCTGCACTTCCCTGAACAAGTGCCCTGCTTGCCCCTGCACAAGCCCCCAGCTCACTTGTCGATCAGCGCTGCCACCTGGCGCCGCTTGTCCGCCAGCGGTGTGCGCCGCGGGTGCTTGAGCTCCGCTGTGTACAGCAGCATCTCAAAGGGCGTGAGCAGCGGCAGCAGCGTGTTGTGCTGCTCCACGTAACCCACTGCGGGAGCAGGGGGCGGGCAGCAGCAGATCAAGGGGCGCGAGCAGCGCCCATGTGGGGCAGGTCTGCAGGAGGCGAAAGTGCTGCACCTGGCAGGGTGGGAAACTGTTTTCAGGCCCCTGCACACGGGCGCCCCCGCCAAAGCTGCCACCCTGATCTGCGCACCGTCCCGCCTCAGCATGGCGTTGGTCGGGTGCTGCCCGTTGTACAGGATGGCGCTGCCCGGGGCCAGGCGCCCGCTCGTCTTCCTACCAGCCACCAAGTCCAGCAGTGTCGTCTTGCTGCAGGTGGCTCAACTGTGCTGCGAAGCGCAGTCAAGGGCCAGCAGGCAGGCAGCAGGCAGGAGCGCAGGCGGGTCGCGTAGGCATGCACGTGGGTCAGGTGGGCCAGCAGCGTCCAGCTCACCCGCTGCCAGAGGGGCCCAGGCAGGCGGTGAGCTCCACAGGGCGGGCGTAGGCAGACACGTCGGCAAGGAGCGCCCTCCAGCGCCGGCGCCGCCCCCGCCCGCTGCTGACCTCGAATGTCACGTGCTCAACCGTCACTGCCACGCGCCCCTGCCGCCCGTGCGCCCCGCTCCCATGGTGGCCTGTGCCTGTGGATCCGAGGCCCAGAGCGGAGGGCGGCTGCCCCTTGGAGCCCGCCTCGACATCCAGGCTGCGCTCGCCCTTGGACGCCTTATCTGAGGCCGCCATGGCTGCTGCAGGTTCTTTAATCGAGGCACAGGTGAAGATGAAGAAGAGACACGCCGCGTGAGCACGTGCGGAGCTCAGCGCCAGGCTGGACGACGGCGCGCTTGGCCGCGGCGGATGGTGTGGAAGCCAGCAAGGGTGGGTCCCTCCCTCTGGACTAGCTGCTTGCTTCCTTGCTTGCAGTGCTCTCAAACATGAAACCATCTGATGATCCTGAAAGGACAGGGCGGGGTGAACGGACGCCTGTTGTTCCCCCCCCCAGGCTGGCGGCAGGCCCCTGACGCTCCCAGAGGCGCCCACTCCCCGAGGAGGGTCTTGGAAGACTACCTTTATGGATTGCCTCCTTGCATTTGGTTCTGTCTCAATTCATGCATAATTGGACCCTTCAAGCCTGACACAACCTTCAGCCGCGGCTCTCGGTGCCCGAGTGCCTGCTGGGGGCCCAGCTGGGGCCTGCTGGGGCCTGCTGCAGCAGGGTGCATCGATGCCTGGTTGCCAGTGGCGGCACCCAGTGGGGGACGACTGCGTATGCTTCAAGGGACCTGCGCATGGCGGTGTTGTCTCCAAATGCACCACATCCTGCCATGCAGCAGCAGGGCCCCAAATGCATTGGCGTCGCAGGTGAGCTGCCCTGCTGCCTGCCGCGCGCTGCCGGGCTCGGCATGCACGGCGCCGCAGGCCTGCCGCCTGCTCAGCTCATGCACGCCCTGCAAGGTATCGAGCCTCTGCTGTTCACGCATACACGCAAACCTCTGGTCATCTGCACCTGTAGGCCCGACAGGAGGCCCGGCCAGGCAGCGTCCTGGAGGAACCGCCCGAGGGAGGAACCGCCCATGGGCCAGGCAGGTAGGAACCGGAATGGAGGGCCTCGGCTCCTCTGCCAGTGGGTTCAGCTGCCCTGCTCCTCTGCAGAGGGCCAAGATGCCCTCGTAAAGCAACCTCGCCAGGCCAGCCCCCCCTCCAAAAACCCACAGGCAGCAGGCTGCAAGCCCCTGTCGTACTTTTGAGTATCTCGTATTCCCAGGTGCTTTTCAGGCTACATGCATAGATTTTGAGCCCCCCAAGCCACAGCAGGAGTCTTTTGCCGCTGAACCCGGACCGCTGGGCCCCGTCATGCGTGTTTGTGCCGCCCGAAGTGCGCTTGTGCTGCTGGCGGTGTGGCTGCCGCTGGCGACTGCGGCCGCAGGTGGGCATGATCGCGCCGGCCCTGCTCATGAGGGGGGCCTGCGAGACGGCCGGGCAGAGCGCTGGGGCAGGCAGGCGGTCGATCAGCCGCCTGCCGGCGCGGCGGCGGTGGGGCGGCGGCGGGGCGGCGGTGGGGGCCCCTGGGGCGGCGGGGCCATCTCCATCGCACTAGGGGAAGTGCTTTGCGCTTCTGCTACGCTGTTTGCCGCCCTATTGCCTTGAATCTGCCCCTGTTGGTCTGTGCGCCTCCATATGCAGGCGGCAGTGGCACGTCGCGCCGGCAGCTACTGGTGGCTGCCAGGTGAGTGGCTGCTCCAGGCACCCGCCTGCCCCGCCGGCGCCTCGTTTGGCTGCTGCCGCTGGCCAGGCAGCCCTGCGCCTGCCCTGACATGCGGCCCTGCCCTTCCCGGCCCAACTGCACAGGCTGGTCCCCCTGCCCCAACTGCTAGTACGCGTCTGGCGGTGTTGCAGTGATTGGCCATGAACGGGACGTAACACTAACCACCTCCATCACTTCACACACCCTTCCCGCAGCACCATACCCGTGTTTGACAACACGGCAGCTGTGACCGACGGTGCTGGCGGGTTTGACACTTCCGCCGCCGTCGCCGCTGAGTTCACCACTCCCTCTGATGCGGGGGAGTATAAGCTTGCCAGCATGAAGGCTGTAATGGATTGCAGCAACACCGATGGACCGGAGCCCCCCATCAGCGTCTCACTCGACCTCACAATCGTGCCGTGGGACCCCAACTGCCTGTCCACCACGAACGATCCCATTGTTCGTACCTTCACTTTTGAGGACCTCAGCTACAGCGCAGCCACCTTTACCTTTGCCTTCTCCCCTGTCATCTCCCTCTCTCCCGGCACCACCTACGCCATCAGCTTGACCAGCACCCCTGGCGCCTCGGTTGACTCATCCGTCGCTCAATGGCGCGCTACGTCTGCTGTGGTCGCGCCCTCTGCGGGGTGGGTCATTGGCGGGCGCACGCTGCACAAGAGCCTCCAGACAGAGCCGTTCGCAGTGGACAGCACGGGGTCGACACTGCAGTATAGCCTGGAACTGGATGCGTGAGTGTGGGTGGGCTGGGCGGGGCTGGGCGGGGCTGGGGAGACTGTTGAGACGAGGGTCCCTGGCCGGCAGCTGGCACCTGGAGTGGCGTATGTGTGAGGAGGGGGCCAGCAGCCTGTTCATGCCAGCACATACGTTGCGTGCACACCCGAGCCTGCCACCACGCAGGAGGTGGTGCCGGCAGAAGAAGAAGAAGAAGAATACGCCCTTGGGCGTGGGTTGAGGAAACCAGCAGAGTGCCGGCATGCATGCACAACCTCAGCATGCCTACTCAGGATTCCCTCTGTTCCCCTCGTGTTCTCCTGGCGCAGGAGCTCCAACTCAAACAATGACCCCATCCTGGTCGGCTTCGATGGGAGAAGGCGCGTTGCTTGATTGATGCATGCCTGCCCCGGAAAACCTGCCCTCCTACGTGTGCATGCACGCATTCATGTTGGCTTCCTCAACGCCACGCCCTCGGGCTGTAATCTTCTTCTTCTTCTTCTTCTTCTTCTTCTTCATGCCCGCCCGTTCGCCCGCTCCCCTGCCTGCCCGCCTGCCTGCCACACACCCTCATTCCAGGCACGCCCTGCGCCGCTTGCCTGCCTTCCTCGTCCCCGCAACAGGTTTGATTACCACGAGCTTGGGGACTACACCCTCATGGCAGATGGCGACGGCTGGAAGGCCGACGCCACGTTTGTTCCCTCGAGTGAGCGCCGCAAAGTGTCGCAAATAGTTCAGTGCATGTGGCCCTTGTGCCGCCGAGAGGAGCGGGTGTGGCGGAGTGCACGCAGCTGCCGTGCCAGCTGACACAGTGCAGCCGAAAGGGCATGCTTACCAACCGGCGGGCTGCTGCTGGGGCCCCAACTCTGTGCAAGCGCTGCGCCCTGCCCCCCTAGCTGCAGCTTGAGGTGCACAGCCTGGCTTGGCATGCTGTCCCCCCCCCCCCACCCCCCCACCTCATCTCCCAACCTTGGCCCATTCGTGTTTACCTCTCTCCGCCCTGCAGTGCCCCAGCCTGGCGACGAGTTCCTGCCGGAGGAGCAGCTGTCCTGGACAAGCAGCGTGCGCGTCACCTCCCCTGCCGGTGAGCCTGAGCAGCCCAACAGGTGGGCAGGATGGGCATGGCACAATGCCGGTGGGGCGCCCAAAACCCACTTGCTACCTAGGCAGCGGCCGGGCGGCAGGGTCGCCGCCGCAGCATGCTCAGCGACCACAACTGCAACAGAAGCAGCAGAAACCACAGCAGCAGATACACAACCCACTTGCTACCTAGGCACCCGCACATGCCACAGAGCAGCCGGTTATTCCAGCCCCTTGAGCGCCAATCCTTGCCTCCCACCCGCAGGGGATGTGGTCTCCTGCACCCTGCCAGCCATCAGGCCCAACACCACCCGCATCAGGAGTGAGCTGAGCTGGCATGCTGCCTGCTGTGCCCGCCCGACTTCTTGGGCGCCTGCCGCCCACCTGCCCGTGCACACACACCCGGCGGGCCCATGCCCAACCTGGAAGCCCATTATAAATGCGCCTGTCGCGATAAGCCTTGACACTTGACACTTGGCTGACTGCTGCCTTGCTGCGTGCAGTGACCGCTTCACGCGAGGGAGGAGAGCCCGTGCAGCTGTCCCCAGCTCTGGCCACTATTGAGCTTGGCGACATGAGGGCAGTTGCTGGTGGGTGGTGGAGCGGGGAATGCTCTGGTGCATGCTCTGCCTCTGCTACATGTGCGGTGTGCACTGGATCAGGTGTGGGGACCCTCAGTCCACGTGTTATCAGCCTGGCCGGCCTATCAGCTCTGCCAAGAGGCAGCCAGCCCACCCCGCCCTGCACTGCAGAGGTGGGCGAGGGCCAGGAGGGCGAGGGGCCTTACATCAAGGCCTGCCACGTCAGTACACCCAAGTGGGAGATTCGCGCCTACCAATTCACTGGTGGGCCCCGCTGTCCCCTTGCACCATGCCGGCTGAACCAGGACAGTTTGCTCAACAGCGCAGGACTGCGCTGCCACCCACAGCCGCCCCGCCGCTACGCCGTGCGTGCTGTGCTGTGCCCTGTGTGCTATGCTACTCACGCTGGCAGCGTATGGGTAGCAGCATCCAGCCTCTTGCGCTCAAGCTTGCTGCCTGTTGATGCAGGATGGGAGGCGATTCAGCAGAACCTGGATGTGGGGCACACCCAGGTCGTGCGGTACTACACATGTGAGCTGGCAGGGAGGAGCTGACCACAGCATGACCCCAGCGCGGCGGTGCCAGCCAGGGGGCGGCGGCTGAATATGCTGAGCCTTTGCCGCCCGCTGCCTTGCTGTTCACACCTGGCAGTCGCATTGGCTGTCGCAGTGGCAGGGGAAGCTCGAGGCTGCCGTCTGCATGCTGCCTCCCGCGTCCACCCTGCAGGGCTGAACACTGACATCGACGTGAACAAGCCCCTGACGGCGCCTGTGACCGGACTCCTCGGTGAGCGGTACATATGTCAGCAGCGCGAGCACGTGCACACTGTACTGCTGGTCCCACCTCGAGCTCCCACCAGCGCAGCGGCACTGGCAAAAGCAGATGGCGATGGTGGAGGCAGGTCGGGCGCTGGCTGGGCAGGCCGGCGCTGGTCGATTGAATGGGCTGGGCTGCCTGACACCCTGCCGCTGCACACTGAAACGCAAGAGGTACAATCTGTTGCTATCATGGCAGCAGGCGAGCCTGGTTGAGAACCTCGTGGTGCTGCCACTCTTCCCCTCGCCTGCCCCGCTCCCCTGCCCTGACTACGTGCAGGCGATACCTACCCAAAGAGCTTGGCAGTGCCCCGCGGGCAGGATGCCTGGCTGCGGGCCTTGGCTGACGCCGAGGGGGGCGCCTCTGTGGTGGGGCTGCTGGCTGAGGCTGAGGCAGGCTCTGGCACTGGCAAGGCCCGTAAGCTGCTTGCACGTGAGGCAAGCCGCGAGGCTCGGGCCGTGCAGGAGGCCTGGGAACGGCTGGCCAAACGGGGCGGGCTGCGGGCAGGCGCTGGTCAGCGGTGAATCGAGGGGCAGCTCGACGCCTCGGAATGACGCCCCTGTTCTGCTGCCAGCAGGCTGCACGCATGATGCGGGGCGTACTGCCGCGCCCTCGGTGACACACCACCGACCGGCGGCGTGCCAGCAGCACAGAGCCCCTTCTAAACGACAACCCGCCCACCCTTCCCCGCCCCTATTTAACACCACCCTGCTCACCAATACACCCGCACACCAAAGTCACCGTTGAGCATCGCGCTGCGCTGCGCTGCGTGTGCTATGCCGTGCGTGGCGCTGCACTGCATGTGCTATGCCGACGTCAACTGCGCTGCCATGCTGAAAGATTGCATGAAAGCGCACAACTTCGTAATCACTCAATGAATCACGCACTCAATCAAATAATATGTTACAAGTAGGCTCTACAGAGCCAGCAGGCCTCGTTCAATTAGCTGTAGCAATGCACACATGTATCTGTCACGGCCTCAGACAGGAAGTGTGACTCCAGAAGTGGAATGGAATGCACGGGCGTATGGGCATGGGCCAAAACGAGTGCCGTTGCACTCGGCAGCAGCCCCTTAAGTGAATTTCAGGGAGCGGTGCCACAGCATTATGAGTTCGGATGGAAGGGGAAGTACTTGAGCGGAAGGACACCGAGGGGCAGCTCGGGTGGGCTGGGGCAGCAACAGGCAAAGCGCAAGGGAGCACGGGGGAGAGGAAGGGAGAAGACGGACCAATACACATGGCTGGGCTCACACATCAGAGCGACAGCAATTGCCAGCTGTCTGCATGCTGCTCACAGGCAGCTCACAAGACCAGACTAAGCCAGACCAGGCCGTGCTTGCTTGCTAGCTTGCATGCCTAACTCCTCATCCGGCTGCTCTCCCCTCACAGACTCCAGGATGCGGCTGCAGGAGGAGAGCGGTGAATGGGGTGGGGTGGGGTGGGGCGGGGCAAGGTAGCAGACACCTGTGGTGACATCACGTGCTGCCCACCCTAAACACCCCCTGCTCTGCTGCCCACCCACTTTTCCAGATTACTCGAGCAACTCAACACAGGCCTTTCGTCCACCCACCCTCTCTGCCCCGCCAGCAAGCCCCCGCAGGCCGCCCCCCTCACCGCAGCTCTGCAATGACCTCGGCAAAGCCGGGGCGCTCCAGGTGCTCCTGCGCCCAGCAGCGCTGCATGAGCGCCACGTAGGCGGCCTGCTGATCTGGCGCCAGCCTGTCAGGCCCGGGCAGCTCCTCAGCTGGCCTGATGGCCGGCCGGCCGCCGTTTGTGATCAGCTGGACCAGCTGCCACGCATTGCCGGTGGCCCAGGGCAGCTCCCAGCTGCGGCAGTAGTGTGCATGGGGACTTTTGGTGCGGCTTGGCGGGGGGCCATTGCCAGTCGACAAGCCACACGCACACCACAGCGCAGCCCCGCATGCTGGGAGGTGGTGGGCGGGCTGAGGAGGTGCGGACACGGCAGAGCAGCGCTGATAGGGGCCACCGCCCCTCTCGTCCCACAGCTGTCGTGTGCTGTGCCCGGTTGGCCTGCTGCGCGCCCGCCCGCCTGCGCCGCTCATCCCCAGGCCCCGCCCCCCATCCCTTCACCCCATCTCACGTCATGAGCTCATGCATCACGATGGCAAAGCTGTACACATCAGCGGCCTGGGTGGCCCCCTCTCCCTGCAGCAGGCAGCCACACCCAAGGCACACGGGTAGGTGAAGGAGGGCAGCATGCCACCTTGCTTGCCCAGCCACGCAAGCAGCTCGTCATCCACAACCCGTTTCTTGGCCCGGCCCCCAGTCGCTGCCCGCCTGGCAGCCCCCACAGGCACAGGCACAGGCACCCACCTTCATGACCTCCGGCGCCAACCAGCGCTGCAGGGGGGCAGTGCAAGGCATTTTGACGGGCGTGTCACAAAGCAGGGCGCGGGCGCCAGATGGCAGGAGGCGGCCACCGGGGACAGGGCTTCCGGCTAGCTGTACCCAGGCTGTCTAAGTAGCAGCTCACCAGCGTCCATGCCTCCCTGCCTGTCCCCAACTGTCCGCGCAATTGGCCACTTCCTTCTGTCCAGCCCACATTACTCTCGAATACCTCTTTACAGCCAGCAACCACAAGGCACTCACCGGGTTCATGGCGGCTGCAGAGGAGTTGCCGCCTGCGTCGCTCACAAAGCGGCTCAGGTTGAAGTCGGACACCTGGGCGGGTGGGCAGCACAAAGAGGGCTAGTTGGTCCAAATGCAACAGCAGTCGGGCGACGCCACTCAGCAACCCCAGCCCAATGCAACAACAGTCACGCGACGCCACTTGCAGCCCTGTCCTAAATGCAACAGCAGTCAGGCGACGCCTCTTGCAGCCCTGTCCTAAATGCTACAGCAGTCAGGCGGCGCTCCTACCAGCCCCGCCCCACACCGCCCCGCACCTTGACCACCCAGTGCTTGTCCACCAGCTGCGGGGCAGGGCAGGGGGCAGGCGGGCAGAGAGGCGCCAGGAAACAGCTGTGAGAGCTCAGTGCAGGCAGGGGGTCGGCACACAGCATGCGCTGGTGGGCGGGGCCCGCAATGGTGGGTGCTGCGGTTGCTTGGCAGAGCCAAGCCAAGGCTCCCTGCATCTCACGTGCCAGCCCCTAGCCCTGCTGGAACACGCCTCACCAGGTTGGGGCTCTTCAGATCGCGGTGGATGATGGGCGGCGTCCTGGTGTGCAGGTACAGCATGCCCTTGGCTGCATCGATGGCCTGCACGGGGGGGACGGGCGGGGGCGGGATGAGCAAGAGAGAGGGGGAGTGGGGTGGGTATGCTGCAGGGAGAGGAAGGGGCACCAGCGGGGCAGTTTGGCCTTCCAGTGCACAGGTGCCAGGCAGCAGAGCCCACCAGTGCGCAGTACCGCCCCCAGGCGGGGAGCACACCCTCACCATGCTGATCCGTCGGGCCCACGTCAGCTGCGCCGCCACGGCGGGGTCGCGCGCCGCGGCTTGCAGGCAGTCGGTCAGGCTCCCCCTGTTGCCAGGAAGAGAGGGGGCAGAGAGCAGCACACGATGAGCAGAAGAGGCAGGGTGGGAGGCGGCCAGGGGGCAGCGTGCGGTGCATCTGGTGCATCAGATGCTGGGTGCACCCCGCACCCACCACACGCACTGGTGCGTAAGCTAGCTTTGCCTGGCCGGGTGCCTCCTCCTCTCCGCACCATCCCCCCAGCCCCACCTTTCGCAGTATTCCGTGACCAGGCAGGGGGGCGCCTCGCACAGGCCCAGGATCTGGCAGCAGTTGGGGTGCCTGCGTAGCGGGGGGAGAGTGGGGGCAGGTGGGTTCATGGGCACGGGGTGATGGACGCATGGCTTGCTGGCAGCGTGGGAGTATGGTGCGAGCACTTCGCCACCAGCGCTCGCCCAGCCACAATACTTATGCCAAGCACAGCCCCCTGCCTGCCACACACTCACCGCATGGCCAGCATGAGGCCCGCCTCCTGCATGGGGGCAGACAGCAGGGGCAGGCAGGGCATTGCATTACGCCACGTCAGCAGAGGCAGCACACATGCAGCAAACAATCAGAGTGCGCATGCGGGTCGCCCAGCAGCACCGCTCAA
The DNA here is from genome assembly GCA_029339195.1 of Micractinium sp. NFX-FRZ. Taxonomy (NCBI): domain Eukaryota; kingdom Viridiplantae; phylum Chlorophyta; class Trebouxiophyceae; order Chlorellales; family Chlorellaceae; genus Micractinium; species Micractinium sp. NFX-FRZ. The sequence goes on along the minus strand of JAPTJF010000413.1, from coordinate 5,708 downwards.
GGTGGGCAACGGGCCGCCCACCTGCAACGCCGCATCCGCCCCGCAAGCGCTCCCACGCTGCCTGCACAACCCTGCTGCAGCTGTCATATCCACTGGGATCCCCTTGCCTACGCAGCTTCCTGCCAGCTTCCCCCCAGCCCCCACCCACCTCCTCCATCTTCAACAGCAGCGGGCTGGGCGCTGCCAGCGAGCCCTCCGGCTTGTCATCCCCCAGCAGAAGTTTGATGGCCACCGGGGTGGAGTGCCACTCGCCTGCAGGGGAGGCGGGGGGTCACGGCAGGCATGCGGGCGGGCGGGCGGGGCGGGGCGAGCGCGGTAAAGGAACAGCGGCAGCTTGACGCCGACGGGGGCAGGCCGGGAAGTGGAGCAGGCAGTCACATGGCGTGGACTCCGGGGATCAGGGGGTGCTTGGGAGAGGCAATGCCCGCAGGCAGGGCGCACAGGTCTGGCTGGTTGCAGCGTGGTGTGTGGTGCTGCATGCAAGGGCGCAGCTGCTCCAACAAGCACTGCCCTCCACGCCCAAGCGCGCCCCTCCCTGCTCAAACAAGCAGCGACATCGCCCGCGGCCCCTCCACATGCAAGCAGCACACCACGCACCGGCATATACGCGGCCGAACGACCCTTCGCCAATGTGCTTGCTCACTTGCAGCTCCTGCACGCATCATCAGGAGCACAGCGGGGCAAGTGCCCGCATGTGCGGGCACGCCGGTGAGCTGGCATGAAGACAGGGCGCGCATGCCGGGCAGGCTGCCGAAACCAGCAAAGCATGCAGCGGGCAGTTGCAGCTGCCCCAGGGTGACTGCGGGCCGTGGCCAGGGAGCGACAGTACTTACATTTACTCTTTACTGGTGTTAACATTCAATCCGTGCTGTCATAGGTCATCCCACCTCGAAAGCGATCATTCACATGGCCGTCCCTTCAGAGGGGCGGCGGGAGATGGCCGAGGCTGCAGATCCAAGGGTGCCGCCCGACTTGACTTGGGATGCAATGATGTATGAGAGCAGGGGGTCGTGGCCGCTGAGGGCAGAGGCCACGGAGTTGCTGCAGGCAGCAGGGGGCGGCATGGGGAGGAGCGGGCTGAAGAAGGTTGGGGGGCGCTTCATGTTGTTGAGATCACCACCCTTGCAGTTTAAGACCACCACATTCACGCTTCACAGAGTCATTGCGATGGCAGACTGAGCCCTCCGACTGCTGGCAGCACGTCAAGCTGGCAGCACAGCCGGAACAGCAAGCCCAGCCACGCATCACAGCACACCCAGGCATCACAGCCACGTCATGCCGAGCTGCAAGAGTACAGCTGGCTTGGGCCCCCGCTTGCCTGGCATAGCCCGCGCCGTTCTCCCGAGCACCGTTGGGTGACTTGGGATCGCTGCCACGTGAGGAGGCAGACACTTTGCCCACGCTCTTTTCCCTGGAGGAAAGGACCAGGGAATCCAGAGCGCCCGCCTCCGCAGCACTGGCCGCATCAAAGTCGATGGACTTGTGCGCTCGAGGAGGGGCGCCCCCGCCTGCTGCAGCCCTACGGCGCTTGCGCCAGAACAGGAAGCCCGCAATGGCCGCCACTGCGGCGGGAGGGGCAGGGTGTTGAGGGGCGTGGGAGGTGAGCGGGCACCAGGAGCTGGGCCAGCAGAGCGTGTGTGCATGCAGGGTCAAGCGTGTCCCGCTTCCCGTGCAGGGCATGGCACAGGGCCTGCCCGGACGGCAATCGCACTTACCAAGGGCCACTACTCCGCCCACGACGGCGCCGACGATGATGCCAACATTGCTGCTGCTGCCGCTGCTGCCGCCATCTGGGGGTGGCAGCAGCGCTCCCGGGATGGTGCGGGGATAAGACGCCGCGCAGGCTGCCGTTGGGGCAGCGCCCTGCAGCATCTGCAGCAGTCCGTCGCACACCATGCCTCCCAGCACGGTGGGGTGTGGGTCGTACCGGTCCTCCCACCAGGGGCAGTCCACAGCAGTGAGGGTATTGGGGTCGAGACAGATGTCGATGTACAGTAGGCGCTTAGGGGTGGACCTGCGGTACAAGCGCGCGGTACATCGGCCAGTGGCAGCGCAGGTGGAGAGGGGCCACAGGGCGGGGCACTGACGGACAGTTGGCATGCAAGGCCCGCACCCTTCATGCACTGTTCATGCACTGTTCATGCAACCTTTGTCTGGAGGGATTAGGATGTGTGTGCTTACCCAGGGTCGCACTGAGCAAACATCTTGGCCGTGAAAACCTTCTCCATGAGCAGCAAAGTGAGATTTCTGCAGGGCGGGAGAAGAGGGCATGCAGAGCTGGGCTTGATGCAGCGCGGTACTGCTGCTAGTAGCAGCACCAGGAGCAGCAGCTGCGACGGCACAGCGGCGGTGGCGGGGGTAGCAGGCGGGCGCATCACCTGTCTAAGCCGGGGTTGCTCGCCGTCATGGAAAGCCCCTCATCAGTGAGGACGGTCTGCATGGCAGGGCAGCAGGGACGGCCAGGAGCACCGGGCTAGCTTGCTTGGAAGACTCGCTGCTCTGCTGCACTCAATCCCTGCAGTCAGGCATGCTCACAGCACCTTGCTTCCAACAGAAGCACAGGTGCAGAGGCAGGCAGCAGCAAGCTCTACAAGCAGCCACCGCCGGGAGCATGTCAGGCGGCGTGTGCCGGACCCACGTACGTTTGGGTTGTAATGCTTAAACAGGTCGACCATTGCTGTGAAGTACGTGTTGAGGTCCATGCCGCTGCACTGCCCCTGCCGCTCCCACATGGTGCGCCAGGAAGCCTGGGCATCGCCTGCGGCACACACAGCATGGGCCCCGCAATGCGTGCATGAGACCACAGCGCGCATTGAGCCAGCGGCGACGGGCTAGCATGCAGAGGCGGCGGTTGTCAGAAGGAGTAGTACAGGGGGGGAAGGGGGGAGGGCACCCCCAGTAGTACAGCCCTCGATCCACTTTTCTATCCAACTGCATGCTCGCCAGCCGACAAGCCGACCCCCACCCACGCCATCACTGCAGACTGAACCCCACGTGCCTGTGCCATCGTAAAAGATGCAGCTGCGTGTACAGCTCCGGGCTGAGTTGCGAGGCATTGAACTGCTCGGTTGTGCAGCGGGGGCGGCCCTGCTGGTCGGCTGGGTTGACGCCATCCTCCGTGTCGGTGTTGGTGGGCACCAGGCCATTTATAGAGAACGCCCCGCTGCAGGTGGCGGGGGGTCAGGTGGTTCGTTGCTCCTCGCTTAGTCCACTGCAGGCTGCGGGGGCAGGCGTATCCACTAGTAGTTCCGGTCCAAAATGCACAGCCCGTTTTGTTAGGGAAAATCACCATGCACAGCCAGTTATGCACATTCATTCGGCTGGATACACATCAATATGCTCAACCAAAAGTGTCCCAACACACGCCATTGGTTGTGCAGAAAGAGCTTGCACAGGACTTTTAACTGGTGTGCATATTGATGTGTGCACCTGCCGTGTGTGCCTTTCCACATGCCCAGTCCCGTGCACACGCCACGTGGCTTGTGCCTTTCCCACATGCCCAGCCCCGTGCACATGCCACGTGGCGCTAGCAGGGCACAACAGGGATGTGGTTTTCCAGTATGCTAGTGCTGAAAAGCACTGTTTGTTTTCCCGGCCATATACATTTGAAGAAGAGATCACCAGTCGTCTACTGCACCGCAAGGGGGAGAGGGAGGGGGAGGGAGTAGAGGGGAAGGGAGGGCGCCCCGTAGGGAGAGGGGAGAGGGAAGGAGGGGAAGGGAGGAGAGGGTAAGGGGGGAGGGAGGGGAGAGGGCAGGCCTGCCGGGAGGGGAGGGTGCACGCTCTTGCAACTGGGTGAGCAACACGACCCACTTGGCCACTCAGATCACATCCGGGGGGCCAACGGCAGCGGCAGTGGTGACGGCAAGCCGCCGCCCCGGCCACAAGGCGGCGGCAGTGGTGACGGCAAGCCGCCGCCCCGGCCACAAGGCGGCGGCAGTGGTGAAGGCAAGCCGCCGCCCCGGCCACAAGGCGGCGGCAGTGGTGAAGGCAAGCCGCCGCCCCGGCCCCAAGGCGGCAGCAGTGTTGAAGGCAAGCCGCCGCCCGGGCCCAAGGCGGCGGCAGTGGTGAAGGCAAGCCGCCGCCCCGGCCCCAAGGCGGCGGCAGTGGTGAAGGCAAGCCGCCGCCCCGGCCCCAAGGCGGCGGCAGTGCGCTGCAGCAACGGTAACGGGAAGATCAACTTGCTGCTCAGCCGGGCTTCGAAGGGGCTCAGGCCAGGCCCCAGGGCGGCTTGCCATCACCGCCGCGGCTGCCCAGGCATGGCGGAGCCAAGAAGGCTACCGCCTGGCGCGCACCTGGTGCCTATCGCGCAACGTCGCATGCAGTGTAATGCTACTTGCGCGCAAGGGCCAAGCAGAGAACTCCCCGCAACAACCGCGCCACCCACCTGTCGCCCCTAGCAAAGCCACTGGAAGCAGAAGCGTTTCATCGCGATCACACAACGGCGATCGAAGCGGGGGCCGGCCGGCGGGAATGAGAGAATGCGGAGGAGGTTTGAAGGGTGTGGGCACAGCACGCTTGGCAGGCTCCCATGCAAGGCATCCAGACACCGTCTCCTACCGTTTATAATGGCCTAGATCGACCTTTCACCGTTTGAGGTTTAGCTCACATCCGGGGATGCGGGCTAAATATGCTTGCCCGGCTCCGCAACCAACTGGTGTGCAGTCACCACTTTGCACGCCCGGTGCGCTGGTCTACACAGCAAGCCAGGTTGTGCAGTTGGTTGACCTTACATGTAGGTGTGCACGTCCCAGCTACACAGCTGGCTGGTGTGCAATGTGGTGGGCAAGGACAGCTTGATCTACTAGTGATCACGGCACATGCGGGGGCATGCAGGCGGCGGCCCAGCTCCAGCGGCAATCATAATGACGATCCTGAATGGCACTCACAAGGGCTGCTGTGCGCAAGAGCCGCCCGTGCACTCGTTGGGCATCCACCCTCTGATACAGTCAGGGAGGGCGGCATGAGGAGGGAGGGTCAGGGCAGGCAGGCGGGAGGGCTGCAAGAGCAGGAGAGTACTACGGCGGCAGCAGCAGCAGCATGAGTGGCCCGGAAGCCGGTACCTGCACCACCCAACCCACTGCCGTTTTTTCGTTTTCAGAGTAGCCAGGGTCCCGGAAGAGTGCAACTAGCTGGGCAGGAAGTAGCGGGCAAGCGTGTTGCCCGACGCCGTGTGGAGGAGCTAGGCCGGCAGGGGCAGCCTCACAGCCCAAGCCGCTCGCACTCACAGCTGCATAACTAGCAAATCGTATCCCCCCCCCGGCCGCCGTCGGTACCCTGGGCGGTGCACAGCTGCGCAGCCGTGAAGAGTAGCGCGGCCGCCGCCAAGAGGCGGGCTCCCCTCAGGATCATCAAGACTATCGCTTGATCGCACAGTGAGTGGGCTTGCCCGGCAGAGGCAACCTCGGGACGGCAGTCCGAGCTACCAACCCTGGTCCGAGCGACAGCCTGGCCACATCCTTGGAACCCCAGCTGCTGACCAGTGCCCAGCAGCACACCCCTTTCGAATTGCTATTGTACACCTTCCAGTACTTCAGGAGACGGCGAAGAGGGTCAGGAGGAGGGTCCCAGAAGGCGGCAGCAGCCCCTGGCCCCTGTGGGCAGGCATTGGTCGGTACCGGAGCCCGGTACTCACCAGTAGATCCGACTGGTTCTCCCGCATTAGTTCCCTACATTGTAAGCCCGGGTTTTCAAATTCCCCACCTTGC